>BCKE01000001.1:1058637-1136754 GCA_001600495.1 Pilasporangium apinafurcum
TTTGGTTCAGAATATCGCTTGTCGATGGCGATGATGCTTGGTGTTTGAGGCACAAGTGCGGTGCTGAGATTTGCTGTGGAGTTGCCGGCACCCATAGTTTCTTGCTGGAGAGAAAGTTTGCTCGTAGCTTCGAGACTGGCCTATTGCTTTCTTGAGAAATCGGAGAATGAGAGTATGCACGAGCTGATGAAGTGAGCAAACCGCTATATGATGTATTGACGTGGTGTAGTGGTCTTTCATGGCCACAGTGAATTTTGTATGGCTACATGCAGTACCCACAATGTGTGGGTTCCACTTCACCCATCATTTTTTACTGCGTCTATCTCGCTAATAGATATCATTTATTGAAACCTATTGCAAATATTTTTTATATGAAATTTTGTATTCCATTCACCAAATAGAAATTGACATTATACACTGTAAGCAAAATAAGAAGAACGATTTTGATTTACGCACTGCAGCGCTTGGAATAATAATGAAAGGAGTGAGAGCAGTATCCAATGCGGAATGATGCATTCATTACCATGTTGCTTTGGAATACGATAATTGCTGCATACGACAATATTTACCTTTCAATTCCTTTCCTATGAAACCAATACTTCGAAAGAGAGAACACTACAGCCATTTCTGTCTGGCTTGGAAGTGAGGATGAACGAAATTCACATCCATTTCTTGTGGCGACTGGATTAACAGTTCCGGATATCATAAAGGGAGGAAAGCTAAATCTTGGCGTCATTTTACGTCTAATAGGCTGGAATAGCTACTGACCGCTAGCAATTTTTTCGCGCTTTTCGGTTGTACCATTTTCTCTTCAAACCAACGAGGAATGGTAGACCTAGAGAAAGAAGACATGATTGACGGTGCATTCCCAGATCCACCTATAGTGAAAGCAAGCCAAGTGACGATGGAAGGAAGTTACCTAAGAAAAAGCGGAAGAGTGTAGTGGATGATTATGATAGTTCTTCCTCCAGATACAGATGAAAATATATGATTTTTTGTATGGATATCTTTTTCCAGTCTCATAAAGCCATTCAATTTGGGGCAGGTAGTGTATGTATGGTTCGTTTGCTTGCCAAGATCACGAGAATCGATTGCAATGTTTAATAACGTGTTCCTCTTGCAACCAGTAAGCGCCAGGTGACGATTAGCTCTATCGTCAAATCCGGAAGTTGCAGTGAACAAGTGAAAGTTCGTACAATGGAAGTTTTATATATCTAGATGAAAAAAAGCGGAAAATTTTTGAATTCGGCACTGTAGTTGTAGATATATTCCCTAAATGTGAAGCAACCCACTATTTGCGAGTGAATTAGTATGCTCCACACACACAAATTGAGCAAATTCTAGTGCTTTGCGCATGCCTTTTCATATATTCCACCTTAATTTGTAAGTGTACATCGAGTTTTTGTACGATATACCCGTATCGTACGCGTCATTCCTCGAACGCTTCAACCTAGAGATCCGAGAGTGCTGGCAAATGCTCTACTGCATCTACTAAGTGCAAACTGCACAGAAGATACCGTATTATTTCGACTAAGTACGTAGTTGGAATATCGCATATACATAACAAATTGTATGTTAACTTGGAAAAGTGGCATGCACACCTGCTGGGAATGGTTAATTTCAAAGCGACCATTCTCGATCCTGGTATAATGCTCAACGAACATACCATCAAAATTAAGATCAGAAGATAGAAAAGTATATCGCTGTCAGTGCGACAAAAATTTCCGGATTTGACGATATGTTAAAACTATCCTGAAATTTGGGTATTTCGTACTGATTGCGAGAGGAACACGTGATTAAAATATATTCTTAGCTTTCCCCCTTATATGGTATTCGGGACTGTAAATTAATGCTCAATCCCCCCATCTTTGAGATACATGATCCCACGTAGGACGTTCTTTGCCCAGGTGAGGTCATCTGAGAAACTGATACATCACATCTGATTCACTATTACAAGCAATTTAGTGCTCTCTTATATAAGGAAAAACTATTTGTACCTCTATTAAGTGCATTTCTGTTGCAATTTTTGGCACCCATTTTGAAAACAACCCCAAAGGTTACACCGAATAAGTCGCTCTCTCACTCGCTCTTCTCTTTCCACTGTTCGCTTTCTATGGAGGAAGGATGGCTCACTTATACGAATCGTAAAAATCATCAGTGCAGCAGCTTGCTGGACACTCGCTATGTTCGAAACTTGAAGTAGCTGACAAGATTCCAAGGCTTTCTTCTCCACTCTTCGTACCTATTGTACCTAAAAGATCCACTCGTCATACAAAATCCATCCCATGATTCATTTCGCATAGCCAACGAATGCAACAGTTTCAGCAACATGCAATTCACTTCTCAATTTTTTAACTGCTACACACAGCTACAATATGGCGACCAAAATTTACGACTTGGCCAAGGTGTTGCTTCATCCAGATCCATCGGGTCTGCCACCTCAGCTACACTACTTAGCAGCCACTGATGCCACAAACTGCTGTATGGAGCCGACAAGATTGACCATGGACGCCCGTGTGTGTCAGCAAGAAGATACCAAAGTCATTAATGCTACCAATAGCGAGACTATCTATCGAATCCACAACAAGGTACATTCGCTCCACAAACAACGCACAGTTTACGACGACGCCACTGGTGCAGCCGTGGGATCGATTCGCAAATCGGTATTTCTACACAAGCACACGTATTCAGTCTATCCACGCGATGACCATGATGATACACCTTATTTGTTCCAATTCACGGTCGGGGACGACGGGGAGCGATTGACGATGGATTTTGTCGATCTCGTGTCTAGAGACCCATGTCGGTTGGAATGGGACACGAAGACTGAACAAGGCAAAGTGATATTCTGGCTCACCCGCAAGAACCATGGCGATGCTGAAGATGAGCGGCAACCGATTGCCATACTCCATTACTTAGTGTCGGAGAGTAACCCTGAAGGGAACATCACCAGTTGTACGATGAACATTGCCAAGGGCGTGGATATGCTGCTGATCGTGCTGCTGAGTGTCGTTTATCAGGAAAACTACGACCAATACCACACTACCAATTAGACTGTTCGCTATTGCGCACTCTTTAGGATTACAAAGTGCATTCTGTCATTCTTTTTTCCTTTATTAACAATAACTCCACTTGCTCTTCATGCTTTATTCTCCTCATTATCTACTTCATCGTCTTCTTCATTACCGTCGGCGTGTTCTGAATCAGCTTTTTCGCGCAACAAGTCGAGCAAGAACCAGCTCTTGTAAATCAGTTCCACCTGCTGCCACTCCACTTCCTCCAACGGTCCGGTGCGTTCACTACAGCGCAGATTATTGACTTTCTGTCCGAGACGATAGCCACCGAGTTTTTGAGGCCAACGATCGTCATTGAAGGGCACCACAAACGATTGCGGCACACTCGAAAGACCATAGAGCTCTGTGAATCGTCGCATCGCTGGCTGGAAAAACTCGTTCCACTTTGTTTCACGTGCGCTCCATGCAAATCGCATTTTCTCTAAATCGTGTAGTTGATATGCCCTCAATTTGTTTTTCTTGCGTCGCAATTCTGTCGCCCAATAACCGAGTTTGTATCCTTGGGTTGCATTCGGCCACTTGGGGTCGCCAGAGGGCACTATAAACGCGTAAGGCACTAGAAAATTGCCATGTAAACTATAATATGTGTGTAAAGCAGCAACTGTAACTTCTCGCCATAGATATCGCTGCCAGTCATGATCAGGGACGTCTGTGATAGGGAAACCCAGTGCTTGTAATTGTTCAGAGAGTTTTTCATGGGCCAAGCTCCTCTTCCTTTTAGTTTTCTGAGCACCGACTTGTCTGACGAACCGAGTGACAGTAGTGCCTAGTTTCATGCCATGTAAATCCTCAGGCCATGACTGGATTATAGGTGCGTGTATATGAGAAGAATCAACTGGTGTTGGAACGGTGAAGCGTGCTGGGATAGCGTAATGACCGTAGAGTTGATAGAAGGTTTGCACTGCTGGTATTAGTTTGGTGAATTGAGCCGTCTGGTGTGCGACGGTTCTAGTGCTTGACGACGAGAAGAAGACGGTAGTTGAGCCTCCCTGGATGCCCTGATTGATATAGGAGCGCACACGTCCAAGTGTCATCGCCATTGGGATTGTAGCTGCCTAGTTGCAGATCTGATCTGATCTGATCAGTGGTCAATATTGGTTTGGTGAAATTAAACTTTTAATTTTATAAATGATGCATATTTAAAGTGACAATATTTTTCAATATCAATTTTTATTTTAGTAGTTGTATAGTGATTTCACCTCAATAAATGATAATTGAATTTTAAACAAATAGTATATCATATTTTACGGCCACGTAACTCAGTAGAGCATGGCAATAAATCTCCTTCTCCAAGCTGAGCTTCTTAAAAGCATGTGCATCCCATCGAACATTGAATTTGCTAATGTGAAACATTGATCCTTTTGTTCGTTTACTTACGGATGAATTTATGATAATTCACTACCACGAACGTTATTCTCATATATATCGGGATTTGGCTCCTTTCGGTTGATAGCGACTTCAAAAGCATGCAATCCCAAATGTGGAGCATAACCATTTGGCACTAAGCGGACTGCGAATACATCTCGGTCCCGTTCAGTACCGATACGGACCTTCACGACTATTTAAGCGTCTGGTTACTCTATAGTGAGTCTATATGTCTTCTTCTTCCTCTTCTTCCTCTACATCATAATCTTCATCTTCATCTTCATCGTCGTCAGGCATTACCGACCAGAAGAACCCTAACGCCTCTAGCTGTTCGCAATCAATCTCGATATAATTTGCAAACTTGCTTCGGCGGTGGATATTATGAACGAATTGCCCCAACTTGAAGCCATATGCTTTCTCTGGCCAAGGATGTTCAGATGGTACTACAAAATCCTTGGCAACAGCGGCGTCACCATGAACGTCCACGAATGTTCGCAACGCTGGAAGAATGCATTGCATCCATTGGGCTAGCAAAGTATCCCAGACAAACTCAATTTGCTCTAATCGAGCACTATCTCGCGCGACTAAGTAGAAATAGTCACCACGATTCCGAATATTTTGGACAACAAAGCCCAATTTCAGTCCCCACGCTTTCTTTGGCCATGGCTCTTCATCAGGAACGACAAAATACGTGGGAATATTGCAATGATGGTACACTTGATAGAACGCTTCAAGGGCCGGTAAGACTTTCTCGCTCCACGATTTCTCCAAGGTGTTGAACGAGAACTCCAGGCGTGCCAATTCTGCTTCTGATCGTGCAATCTGTGGACCATACACCACGCCTGAGCGGATGTGATTTACCATCGCGCCAAGTTTGAAACCTCGAAGTTCTTCTGGCCAATTTTCCGCTTGCTTATCACCGTCACTAGCCACAACAAATGCTTGAGGTACGTCCGAGTGCCCATTCAACTTGTAGAACGTCCGCAATGCTGGTAGAAACAATTGATCCCATTTAGCGTCAGTGACGTTCCAGATAAAGCCTATTTCATCAAGATCCTGTACTTGATAGTTCTCCAATTTGCCTTTCGTCGAGCGAAGAGTATTGACTTGGCTGCCTAATCGGAATCCCCACGTTGGCCGTGGCCACTGAGAATCGTGGTGAGGGACAACAAACGTGCGTGGAATGCGAAGATTGCCCTGTAACTGTTTATACGTCTGCAGTGCAGCAAGACACACATGCTGCCAATTGTACCGCTTCCAGTCGTGGATGAGTGGGAAACCGATTTGATCCAATTGCTGGCGGATCGCATCGTATTGATTTGATTTTGTACTATTGGCAGCTTTCTTCATGAAATTCCAGAGTGTGCGGCCAAGCTTCATGCCTTTGAGTGATTCTGGCCACGCACTTGTCTCTGTGGGGATTTTAAACGTATATGGTACGAGGAAGTGCTGATAATGATGATGAAAGTGTTGCATGGCTGGCACTAAATCAGCAAATGCTTGGTCATTTTTAGTAGATTTCTTCGTAGCTCGACGAGATGGTGCTTTAAAGTTGGTAGAGTATCGAGTATATAGGTTGATTTGTGCAGACAATGAACGATTTATAGGTGCATAGCGACGGAAGAGCCCTACATGCCATGCACACATGATGCCCAATGTCTTGACTACCAGCACACAGATTAACCGTGTGCTGGCGGTTACCAGAATACGGACTAACCGTGTGGACGCGTTTGAAAAGTCGGTTGACTCTCTGTTTGAAAGTTGGTAGACTCCTTCGCTGTTCATGGATACTCTTCCTACATTCTATCCTTGTCATAACTCTAATGATCTTGGAAGTCTACGTAGGAGATATATAGCTACTGTAAGGATGTTCTTCGACGCATTCATACCTCGCTCCCAAGTGATTCTGCACTCGCTGTTGTTGCAGTGGAAAACCTGGTGGGAGAGCTTGACGCCCGCGGTTCCATCAGCTTTTTTCGTCCGGGATGACATCTCCTCAAGCTGCTGGTAGCACTTGGAACATCGCTGGCCCATGTGATACTCGTCGATCTACAATACGGTTGCACGCATTGCTAGCTCATGTGTGAACCGCTTCACGGGTCCATGCACATGATCCTTGATGAAGTCCTGTTGACTCCAGTCATCAGCAGTGATACAAATCTGAGAACTTAGTGTGGGTAACAACCGCTTTGTCAGATATACCAACATCTTCCAACTAAATCTCGATTGAAGAAAACGCCATTTACGAGATGCATGCGATACACAAAAGCCACCAAGAAGTCGAGGTGTCTCGGCATGTACTTGACGCTTGTCATATACTGGTCACACGATGCTGTCTTAAACGAAGGCATCATCCGGGATAGAGTTTCGGTGAGGAGAGTAGAGTGTAGGAAGAGTATCCATGGAGGATAATAATCTCTCAAACATGTCCATAGAGTTTAGTCCATATTTTGGTAACCGCTAGAAGACAGCGTTCCAGCGATCAAGGGGCTACTATTGAAATTGTACTTGGTGTGCAGGGTTTCTTTGGCGTTACGGTTGATAATGGAGCGGAATCATGGCGTCATAATGGAGATGCATGACGTGAGTGCTGAAGACATCGACAGGAGCCAAGAGAAAGAAATGGACTCTGCTGTAGAGGATAGCGAGGTGCTTTTACAGCAGAACCGAGAGGAGCAAATCCGACAAGTGAGGAAGAGAATTGAAGGATTGGAGAATGGCGATGTTGTTGAGGATGATGCGGTGTATAATACAGCGATGACCAATACGGATCCGTTTTCATTCCTATGTAAGTGCACTATTGCGTGTATTACGTTCCTGATTACAATCTCTGTGGATCTGTAGACCTAATATGATTGTATTTATGTGCGGTCTTATGTCAGGTTTTTGTAAGTTTAAGCGACTTGGGTAAGATGTGCATGCATGAGATCAATGTCACTGACATCAAATTGGCTCTAATCTCCGTTATGTGCCATCTGTGATACTTGGCGATACATGTGGTCTCGATTATATAGGCAAAATTATGTACGTTTTGCATTTGTTGCCGCAAAAAATCATGACTGCATCGGCATGATAGACTAACCCATTGTATGTATTCACTGTAGATCTTACGAGAAACACGAACGATCGAAAACGGACAAGTGAAACAGGCATTTTTAATGGTGGGCCCTCACTGGATTGGTGTTCTTGTAACTGTGGGGATCATTGTGGTGGCGACAGGGATGTTTATGCACCAACAGTGTACTACACTGCCATGGTATTACACCGCTATCACACTCGCATTCTGCACGATGACGTTATACTATTTATTTCAAACATCCTGCAAGGATCCAGGGATTGTGTGGTCGCGACACAATGATCGTTGTGCGGATGGTGGTGACGACGACGACAGAGTTGATGACGATGTAGTACTATCACTGGAAAATGGCTGCCGCCCAACCATGTCCATGAGTCAGGACGAGACAGAGCAGCTCAGATGGTCAACCACTTCCGGTAGAAGCTACAGTCGCGGTCGATATTGTGATATTTGCTGCGTGAAGCAGAAGCAATACACAGAGCACTGCGACGACTGTGGCGTGTGCATCGAAGATTATGATCACCATTGCCCTTGGATGGGGAAATGCATCGGGAAGAAGAATATGCGAGCGTTCAAGCTCTTCAATCTCTCGTGGGTGTTGTACGTTGTCTTTGCACTCTCAGTCGCCATCCAGAATGTCGATTGGGGCACAATGGCCGTGCAGAAGCTCGAACGGGCCAAGTCGGGAGAATGGAAACCAGTTTCGAGTCCACTTAGGCGTCATGATTAAACCCATTAGCCCAATCTTTTGTGCAAATAATTTCAAAACTCCAGTTTTGCACAAAATTTTTTTTATAACGTATACTTTTGTTATATACGGATATTCTTTATTTTATACATATACTACTACTAATGAATAATCCGGATAAATGTGGCTTGATATACAGTTTTGCGACATGGACGCCATATGTACAGTTTTCGTTCGGCATGCTTTGGGCGGAAAGGGCACCTCTTATCGTACACTGTGACTCATTTGTGTCTTGTGCGGGTTGAGCCGCATCTGCCTTCTCGTCCGCTTGTGCATAGGCACATCGTCGTCCACGCACATCCACACATCCACTGAATTGGTCCGCCCACGGCACCACACGTGGGAGTTGAAGTTTCCCTTTCTTCGTTGCGGGCATTCACTCTTCAGTGGAAATGACGGACACCCTGAACGCAGCATGCGCCTTCACCGACACCAACACCGACTGCTACACGGCATCCTGGTACTTGATCGGCGACCAGGTGCGCTCGTGGCTACTCGTGCAAATCCCGATCCTCGCCGTCTCGATTGTCTATACATGGCTCGAGATCGCCAACCACCCACGCATTGAACGTTTGCGTGCGACGGTCTTTGATGCACCAATTACCAATATGGCGGTACGTTTTCAAGTATATGTGGAAAAGGGAGAATGTGCACGACTGTTTAATGCTAAGCAGTGAACATCTCGTATGGCTATATCTATCTAGAATTATATGCTCCAGATCATCACATGCATATACGTTTGCATCGCCTGGAGTAAGTGCGGTTTTGCCTGTTGCTTTGCACCTATTTAACGAAGATCACTGATGTTATGCGACGGTTTTGTGTAAACGGTAGTTGTCCGTGGTGGATCGTTACAAGTGGTTTTTTCGTCTTGGTCGGTCGAATCGCTCTTTCTCATTATGACCGCCGTGGGTTATGCGATACGGTGGCTTGCCGCGAAGAATAAGTATGTAGATGAGTTTGTTTCATTTGATACACGGTGTGTACACTTTGTGATTGACGATTCGCTGTTATTACAGAGTGCTGTATACATTAAAATTACACAACCTTTTCGACCTATTGTCGTTGATCTCGCATTTCGCGATCTCATTCCAGACCGTTGCAGATGGCGACCAATACCGGCGTTCGTGGCTTGATTTTGGATTTCTACGGTCCTACATTTTGTACGTCGTCGTGGGCCACCTTTTTTCTGTATACAAGTACAAGACGTTCTTTGCACAATTGCTGCTACTCGTTTTCAAGGCATTTTCGCTCGTTTTTTTTGCGGCTTGTGTACTCTTCTCGCTGGAACGGCTAGGTGATATTCCGTATACCAATAGTTTTTTGCTCCACGTCTACAAATGCTCGAACCATGATGGAACCGCGTACATATTGTCGGCTTCTTCAGATGGCACGACAACATACTCGGAGTGTTCAGAGACCTGGAGTTTTTTCTCTTCTATTTACTTCATTTTTGTTACTGTGTCGACCGTCGGTTATGGTGACTTTAGCCCTAAGACTGTCTTGGGACAATTGATGGTATGCGTGATCATCGTGTTTGGCATTTATACGTTCGCGAACGAATCGGCAGCGTTTATGAAGCTTTATGGAGATCAGCGCGGTGGACGAATCGCGTACAATTGCTCAAGAAATACACTACATGTGGTCGTAACTGGAAGTCCTTCTGCAGCACAAATGAAGGATTTTATTCGTGAATTTTTTCATCCTGATCATGATTCAGCATTTCAAGTAGTAAACACGACACCTGTTGATGATGAGGAAAAAAGCTTTAGCTGGAATGAAACAATGAGTGGGATAAGTGATGGAGTGGACCAAACTACGGCAGGAGACCCATACTTGCTTCATGAGTCGGCTCTAGAAGAAGGAAGGTCAGATTGCTCATCAAAGCCAAAAACTAGTAATGCCGAACGTAGTCGTGGAGTCAGTAATCAACTTGTATCCAAGTGGTTGCAACGCGGAGGTGCCAACCGTGTGCGCGAAACGCACATTGTGGTTTTAATGCAATTTGATAATGACGATGATGATCCGCATTTGTCATTCCAACAAGAAATTATGCAATTTGTGCATGAAAATCCAAGATATACTAACCGTGTATTCCTGATATATGGTTCACCTTTGGTGGCGAAAGATTTATTAAAGGCGAAATTACAACAAGCGATGGCTGTGTTTTTCCTGCCAAATAAATTTTCGAATGACGGAAACAAGGAAGATGCGTCGACTGTTCTGCGAGTGCTTTCTGTCAGGCAGCATATGGAAGAGCATACTCAACTGTTCGCTATGCTGGTTAACTCGGACAACCGTAAGTTACTGGAGGCAACAGGAATGAGCAGTGAGCATTTAGTCTGCGCAGATGAACTTCGATTGGGGCTGATGGGTCTTAGTTGCAGATGTCCAGGGTTATCGACGCTTGTCTCTAACTTAATTACAAGCCGAAGTGGAGATCTTCCGTCTTTACCAGAAGAAGCTAACTCTGCGAAGCTATGGATCTCTGAATACGTGAGCGGTGCATCAAATGAAATTTATTCGTGTACACTGGCAGACCATTTTAATGGGCTCACTTTTACGGAAGTAACACAGCGTATTCACCAGCAGTCCAATGGTCTAGTGTTATTGATTGCAGTCGAACTAGAACGCGAAGTTTGGTTTAATCCTGGACGGTGGTTCCACATTACACCTTCTTGCAAAGCATATGTGATCGCTGAGTCCAGTGACGCACTCGCGCCTTTTTCAAGTAAATTGAGTTTAAACAGCGGAGAAAATGCTGTGATCATGAATGTATCGCTGTTGAGAAGCCGTGAAAATCTTATTGCCCGCGCTAGACAAGCCCAGCATAATGTGGAGCGCCGAGTTCCAGCTCATGTGAGAGAGTACATCGTGCGTAGTGGTAGTGCGCTTGGCTCGTTCCAGATGCCGTCCGCGCCTTCGCGGTCTCTTTTGGCAAAAGGTGGACATATTGTGGTATGTAGCAATATCGCCCATGATGGGGGTGGTCAGCGCTCTGTGACGCGTCTAATCAACTTTCTTCGTCCTCTGCGTGCGCCACATATCGAGCGCATCGTGCCTGTTGTACTTGTTGACGCAGAGAAATTAGATGGCATGGCGTGGTTACAGTTACGCGAATTTGGTGAAGTATATCACGTGCAGGGATCTCCTCAGCAACATCATGTACTTGTGGCAGCTGGTGTGTATACTGCATCGTCCATTGTTGTACTCGCACAAGGAACAGAAGCAGGATATGATGATTCTAAAGCTATCTTCAACGCCATTCTCGTCAACTCAGCATTACAAAGCAGCAATATTTTTACGATCATTGAACTCCGCGATGTCCACAATAACAAATACCTGGACCCTGTGACGAGTTTTAGCTCTCGCTCATTAAATGATGATGATTACCTGTCGGAACCTTTTCGGGCTAGTGAGGGCCGTCTACAATCATCACCCAGATCTAGCGGATATCCCAGACTTTCGGTTTATAGTCAGGGCGGTAGATCTGGCACACGTCGTGATAGTCGCTATGGCCGAGCTTCGTCATCGGGAAAGAAAATGACATGGTGGAGAAGGCAAAAAATCAATTGGCACAATTTCCTATTTTATAGTCGCGAGTTTTTCCTTGGAAACCTGCAGTCAGCTGCAAAGCGTGTTAATTCACTGGGTCCAAGTGATTCTTCTGCGGATGGTATGATGGATCAAAATGTCAACGAAGAGGATGACACTTTTTTCCAAGAGCGATTCATGTGTGGTGCTTTGTTTCCGTCATATGTTGCTGATGATTTGCTCATTCAAAGCTTCTTCAATCCGTCCCTTAATCTGTTCATCCGGAAGATCCTCGACGGAAAGAGTTGTTTTATGCTGTACGATATTCCAAAACAGTGGCGTCATCAACGGGAGTTCAGGTATGGTGAGTTGTTTGAGTACATGACATCCGGTATCTCCCATGCCCTTCCGATTGGATTGTTACGAGCAAAAGGAGGAGTTAACGGAGCTCCACATCCCTATGTATTCACGTGTCCATCGTCCGAGACCATTGTGTATCCCGAAGACAAAGTCTTCGTCATCATCAATGTTAAAGCGTTGCATCGCGTCGCGAATATGTTGCAACAACGTTTCCGAAATCGTAAAAAAGCGACCAAGGATGCAGTGACCGTAGCAGACGCAGTTGATCGTATGATGCATCGAGCTGAAGTGTAATATTACAATCGATGAGAAGCAATTATCGGATCTGCGCATGAAATCTTGTTTGAGGATTTGGTTTCATCACAGTTGTCTGATATGGTACACATCCTTAGTGTTGAATAGCGCTCCAGTACAACGAAAAGATGTATCAATTATTCATTTTAGTGCAAGGATGTCTCACATTATGAAGAGAAGCAGTTCCTAGTAAAACAGCGACGCAATTTTTTATTCACATATAGAGGCTACAATGCAATGACATATAATTGGTTGCAGCTCTAAGATCATGCGATGAGAATCGATGCTTTAGATAGAGCTGAAATCATAGGTTTCCGAACCGCGAAGACTGGAGGTACCGCTGCCACCTTGAGGAGCGTCACCGTTTCCACCGAAGGAGCCAGATGGGGCTTGGCCAGAACCATGTCCTGAACCGCCAAAGCCGCCTTGTGGAGCGCCACCATTTCCTCCGAAGGAGCCACCGGCGAACGAACCATCGAACGAGCCAACTGGAGGTTGACCAGAGCCATGACCAGAGCCGCCGAAGCCACCTTGACCACCTTGACCACCTTGGCCACCCTGTCCACCATGACCACCATGGCCACCCTGTCCGCCTTGGCCACCGAAGCCGCTGCCGAACGAGCCTGATGGGAATTCACCGGATCCACCAAAGGAACCCGAAGGTGGTTGACCACCGAAGGAGCCGCCAAAGGAGCCTGAAGGCTGTTGACCACCAAAAGAACCACTGGGAGCAGTGCCAGCTTGACCAGATCCAACAGTGTACGAGCCTTCTTGCGCGACGGCCATAGTTGAGAGGGCAGCAACGATTGTGAGCTGGGCAATGAAACGCGTGACGTTCATGATTACTGAGATGAAAGGAAAGAAGAAAGAAAGCTTGGTTGTTGCTGTGCGAAGCTTGCAAATTGGAAAATGAGCTTCTCAAGGAAAGATCACAATCTAAAGCAACGCAAAGGGATTGTCCTAGTTTGGTGAAGCGCTCGCATGATTGTGTTTGTCATGCACCAAAGGTCGTCGATGGTGGAGCATGTGGTGCCATAAAACCAAGTGGTTTGTTCTACGCCTAAAACCTGCTCAACATTGTCGTATGCATGGTGTCTTGTCGTTCAACAGCTTGCCTGATTCCTTCTTGAAGTGATACAGGCAGGACGACAGGAGTGTGGGATATGATTAATCGTCAAAAGCATCTCTCTTTGTGCATGAAGAATTGCTAAAGCCGCACTGCCAATAGATATTATTTACTATGAGGAACGCGCGGACTTAAGAGTGTACAAAATGACCATACATCAGTCGCAGGCATCATAGTTGACCTGTCTATGGTGGTTTTTGAAGAAGATGATGATCACCCATTTGGTGTTCACCTCAATAAACAGCGAAATGCCTGGACCACGGAAGTGGACAGAGTCCTACGTGCCCACAGGAGCAGTAGACAATCAACGCATGAGCACGCAGCACTTCTCTCGCAACGGCTGCGGTGCCTGCCGATCCTTTTCAGTGGCCGTCGTTGCGTTGCTACTATTCAAACTCTCGGTGTGAGCTAGTCGAACAGCCACAGACCAACACGTATTATCAATGGGCGGATGTGTCCGAGTGTAATCGTAAAATGCTCGGAAGCAACCGTTCTCTATTCAGATTCTTGTCGAAGAAAGCAGCTAGTAATGATGCGCTTGCGCTTATGTTCTATTCCTTGACGAATGCAAACTATATCATGCTCATGATATTATTGTATCCTGGATGAGCATATGCATGCGTATACGTTAGTGATCTGTGAACAGAGCGCGAGGGAATCATTTTTGTCTGTCTGTATATCTCGTTTTCATTTGTGTGCTTCAGCTGGCACATATGATCTCCTAACTGGCACAGCTCTCCTATCGTAATTGTCTGTGACCTCGAAGTAGCATGTGTTAACAGCAACTTCATACCATCATGATCTCAGCTCCATATTTTGACGGTTGCTTCTTCAGGAGCACCTGGTGGATCAAGCCTTTACTATCAACTCAAGCAAATAACCAATCGACATGGTCGCCCACATCCAATCACACAAAACAGAACACTCCACCACAATGTGATTGGGCGACTTTTTCCCACAGGTGGTCACTCTTTCAAACTCACAAGTATACCCAGCTGGTTTTACGATAATACACTGCTTCCAAGCAGATCATTTTGTCAACCCCTCGAATTTAATGAGACGATCCTAGCAACTCCAAGAGCTACGATGAAAGCAAAATCAAACCAAGCGACGACTCCTCATTTTCAAATTCACTTCCATCCACTCAAGCAAAAAACGAATTCAAATACCCAAGCAAAAGCATCATGAACCTCACGCGTGTTCTCGCTCAAGTTGCGGTCTTCGCTGCCGTTGCGACTATGTCGCTTGCTCAAGAAACCACTTCTACTACTACTGAATCCAGCGCCGCTGCCCCAACCGGTTCCTTCAGTGGTGAACAGCCTTCGGGTTCCTTCGGGGGATCCTTCGGTGGTCAACAGCCTTCAGGCTCCTTTGGCGGCTCCTTCGGTGGCCAACCACCTTCGGGTTCCTTTGGTGGATCCGGTGAATTCCCATCAGGCTCGTTCGGCAGCGGCTTCGGTGGCCAAGGCGGACAGGGTGGCCATGGTGGTCATGGTGGACAGGGTGGCCAAGGTGGTCAAGGTGGCCACGGCGGATCTGGCCAGGGTAACTGGGGAGCTGTTGGCTCGTTCACCGGATCTTTTGCTAGCGCCTTTAACCAAGGCTCGGGCTCATTCTCGGCGGGTAAAGTGCACGCCGGGACCGCAGAAGGCAGTAGCACGTCCAACTTGCGTGGATCCGGAACGGGAAGTGCTCCAGCTGCTGCCAGTACTTCAACGACTTCAACGACTTCCACTACCGCTGCTACCAGCACCACCACTACAGCCTCGAGCTCAGCTTAAGAAGCGTTATTGATCGCGATGGATGTATGAACGTCCTTGTTTTGTTATGTTTTTGCTATATATTGCGTACGATGCCGTGGAGAGAGATTGTCAAGTACAGTATAGTTGTTTTCGATGGTAATTCAACAAAATAGACTCAAATGAATTGAGAAATAAAATTGAGTATCTGAGCTTTGATCCTTTAACCATTGAGTGGACCAGCACCAATAAGTTACACTATCAGCAATCCTTGATACCATGAGATAGATATATGGAATGAAAATGGAACGGGAGCTAAATGCATTGGAATCATTACTCATGTTCCAAGCTCATTCATTCTGCTCCTTTCAAAAATGTAGCCATGTTGAGTACTCCTATATTGCTTTTTTATTCATTTAAGTGCGAGTTTATATTTTTGTATGCTTGGCTTGGCTTAACTTGGCTCAAATTAAATTGGCTCGGCTTGGCTCAAATTAAATTGGCTTGGCTTGGCTCGTACGCATACCTATGACACACTGTGTCAAACTTGTCTGGTGAAGACCACAAGGAAAAACGATGGTCCGTGTGCGCGTCTTCCATGCGATCAAACACACCAACCGCGCTGCATTCAACGTATTCAATCCCTCCAATCGATTAGTTTTAAGCGCCCGAAGACTTGTCACTCAATCGCTACCCGTTCAGTGCTCCCACTCATTCAGTACTACTGCCAGCCAAGTCTCAATAGCAGAGCGCATCAACCAGAGCCATCCCGATGAAGAACGACTTGTTTTCGCTAGTGTAGAGCAGCTGAAGAGCAATATTACGGCACCACAGTATTCCTTTAAGGATGCTAGTCATGCATATACAAAACTTCGAGAACAGGGCGTGAAATTACGTGAGAAGCATTACTTGTCACTGATCTACAAGGCGTCACGTGAGGGGAAATTCAAGGACGTCGATGAGATTTTTCGCAATTTCTGTGACGACGAGAAGCAGCAACGAGTATTACTTCCGCCACGTGCTGATCGTACATGGAATTATCTGTCGCTGGAGCGTCAACAAATGCATCGATTTGTGCTATGGGCGTTGTTGGATTCCCATCACGATCGGAAGATGACCACGTTTTATCGTAAGTTTGTGCAGGGCCAACCGAATCGCTTAAGTGTGTTTGAGTCAGATCCGCTGAATTTTCTGTTGCGTATGGAGTGTACGGGCAAATTTTCCGATGAGGAAGAGGTCGGTTTAAAAGTGCGGATTAAGAAATTGCTAGACAAGATGGAGCTATGTCAGATACATGCCAGCTATTCCAGCTCACATGCACTCTTCCGATTTATGTTGTATCACCCGGAGATTTTCCTCAATCAAGATAGCAAGGCCAGTCGAGAAGGAGAAAAAGAAGCGGATAGCGACAACGAACAAGTGAATGTGGATGGTTCAATAGCGACTGTTTTTCTCAACTACCTTGACCAATACAAAGTGGCTTTGCGACGCGATCCGAAACGACTTTCTATTGCGGTTAGTGCTGCTGCAGCAGCAGGTCAAGACGAGGTAGCCAAATCCATCTTAAAAGACGCTGCCCACCATCGTGTTTCTATCGATTCAGTTTCGTTTGCTCATGCTGTGGAATGCGCCGAGAATGAGACGACACGCATGGAATTTGTGGATTTGTACATGACCGCAAAGGACAAGAACGCGATTTATACGACGCAAGATGCACCGACCAGTGTTAGCAACTATTTGTTATTGTATGCTATCTATGATGGGAACTTTAAACACATGATGGAACTACTCCATGAGATGCGGTTGTATAACAACAAAGCCAGCAACAAGACTGTGGAAGAATTGTTTCAGAGTATTGCGGAATATCGTGCCAAGATTCGCCAGACCGAACCAGAAAAACGGAAAATGCTGGCAGAGTGCCCAACTATTTTGGAGCTGTTTAACACATTTACAAACGTGATTCCACGTACTGTGCATACCGTTTCACAAGGCATCCTACAAAGCCTGCGCGCTGGCGATATGGATGTTGCTTTGGTATTGTTGCGGACTACAATTTGGTCCACAGAAATTGTTTTCCGTCCGGAGATCTATGCGCAAGTGATGTATCCCTTACTAGCAGATGTTACGGGGCTGCATGATGCTTTGGATCTTGTGGAAGTCGAAAAGTTCTTTGACCAACAGCATCCAAAACAACGAGCGTATGTGAATGCGCAGGTGCTCAACATTTGTGAATCAAATGATGATCTGACGACAATGATGACATGTCTTGATCGTTGGCAGTTGCAAAATCACTCGAAGCTAAGTCGACGAGCACTTCAACGTGTATTTGATGTGATCTCGAAACATTTGAGTCAACTCCTTGCGCAAGATCCATCCTCGAATGTCAAATTTTATACCGACGGCACGCAACTTTCGTATCGTGCATTTTTGGAGCGCTATAACTCCATCATTAGCTGGGATGCATGGACAATAGGAAATGCAATTATTCGCTCTGGAACAAGTGGTTTACATGACGATGTCTGCCGCTTACTCGTACATGCTCATGCCGAAGCCATGGTCCTAGAGAAAACAGCGTACAAGATCTCTCTAGAGGTACTCCAATCGCAAGGCAAGCATGAAGAAATTGCGGCATGTGCGCAGAGCATGCAGCATAATGGTTCCTGGGATTCAGTGGTACAAAAGTACCCACATCTTGTAGAGATTGTTGCTAAAGCAATAGAATCGCAATAGATCAGCATTCTCCTATCATTTTGTACCCTTCTCAAAGTCAGCATGTCACTCCCAAAACATGTTTTTTACCCGAAATTAAGTATATTTGTATAAAATGCTCAAATTTTGAAATAGATAGTAAATTAATATTTATCAGTATAATTAATTAGCTATAAGAAACTTTAACAAGTCACACCATTTTACTATGGATGTTTGTGCTCGTGTATTGGGCTGTTGGAGACAAGAATGATGGTCATTTCTGAGTTTAGTTGAAGTGAAGGCAAACAAGAAAGATCAATGTGGGAAAACGAGAAAGGGCCGACAGTGCGCGCACACGGCCGAGCGCCTCATTCTCCAGTCTCCCGCGTGTGCACAGACGTCGAGGCAGCACACGAACGTTGAGAAGAAGAAGGTGTCAAAGCGATGATGACGACGTCTCAGACCCAACCGCGTCCACTTCCCACTGTTCCACCGCTGCCCAAATTACCGTGTCCACCACCGCTACCACCCACAACACCATCACCATTTACAAGTACAAAAATTGGGAGAAATGACTGCAGCATTACGAACGCGACTCGTTTGGCAGCACCTCGACGATTTGGAACAGAGCTCACGAATGTAGCGGTCGGGAGCTATAAAACACCGCTTGATTGGAATGGAAACACAATTGGAACTATGCAGGGTGGTGGGACTTTGGCGTCATCTGGATCAAGCAGATCGGATTCACATACATCCTCACGGCGTTATTTCCATCAGTATCAACACGCTAGCCGTTATCACAGTCATTCGCAGCAAATATTAAGGACTGAGAATGCTTCAGAGGTCAAGACGAAAGCTTGGAATGCTGTGGAACAGAACGGAGTGGATAATGAACACTCACAGAGTGCACTAAATAAAGGCTCATGGAGATCTGCCCAAGATAATGCGTGTAGGAAGCCATTCGTACATTTGACACCGATTCAAGTTACGATTAATGAAAAGCATGCCAGTCGTATGTTTTCTGCATCGATTTCGTCTAGCAATTCCTTACGGACTCGTGGTGAGAACACAATGGGGAGCAGCACCGTTGTGGATCGAATTGTGAGCTCCATTTGGACCATCACACCTGAAGAGCAAGCAACGTTGGCTGTACAAGTGTCAACGCGGAAGATCAAAACCAGCTTGTTCAAGCGTAGACACCACGTCGTGTATGAAATGAAAAGTTCGTGTCCTGAAGACTATTCAAAAAGCCAACCATTCAGTACGAGCAGTAATGAATCGACGGAAGACGAAAGCATTGAGTCAGATGAATCAGATGAAGAAGTTCCGGTATTTAAGAAGTATGTTTCGCTGTACAATTTCCATCCGCCACAAGCACCTCCTAGGTTTGTCCATTCTTCATCTTCTTCCTGTTGTGTGGGCGGTAGTCTGACCACTGAGCATGGATCAGTCATAGGTTAAGTACTGGGGGTGACTCAAAGGGAGTGACGCTAAAAGAGAAGCGTGTTGCCGATATCCTGGACTACCGTAAATTGTTTTCTTTACCAGGCACTAATCATGGTTTCAATCAGCAGCAAAATTCTGCGAGCGGTCTTGGTTTTGACGAGTCTTTTCCAACGGTGAGGAGTTCTTGACATTTTGAACTAGATTGCGTCGCTCACCACAATTGTACTCTCCGCATGACTATAGCTCAAGACAGCCAAGAAGATAGCTCCGCATATGGATTGGTGGCCGGTAGTACAATGGATGAGTCTGCTTCCCTTGGTTGAATATCTCGCGAAGTTTACAATCACTACCTTATTGTTTGAACAGGGGGACTGGAAATGCAATAAATGCGGTAAGAACTACTTGGTGACTTGCACAGCAATGGTGAAAGTGTTCACGATTACGATTGTCAATTTTATAGGCAATCATGTACCAGACAGATAACTGAGCATCCTTTTGTAGCTGTGAATAATTTCGCTAACTTCGTGCGTGTTCACCGGCAAATACAGAATTTCTCGTATAGGTAATTAGACTATTAATGTTGTTCAAGTGCCAAGGTTAATGTGACTGATTACCATTGGTATGTTTTCCAGGGATACATGTAAACGATGCAGATTTGGTCGGTTTGAAGATGGACTCGTGTACTCAGCATAGCCAGCACAGAAGTATTGCGTTCTGGTGTCGGCACGATCGTGACTTCATGAGACACGAACGCGTGGTGGATTGTCTGCCGCCATTGGCATGGAGCTTGCATCTCTCATGATGACGATTTCGAGCGACGAACAAAAAACAGCAGTTCAACTGTAATCAGTTCAGCAGAAATACACCAATCAAGCGTCCCAACATTGCACTTCGGTAATGAAAAACGACATCCAAGCGAATGTAGTGGTGTTGTGAATGATCCACAAGCACAATTTGAATGGATGGTAGTGATTGTATGGTCAGCAAAGGTCAGCTGTATTCGATCGTGGTTTTCGGAAAACCAAATGTAGTTGATTCTTTGTCCTAAGTATCTTCATCGTCGTTGCCAAGCGGCGGGCAATGCTGCTTTACGAGCTGTTCCAGTTGAGGAGCATTTGCGCCTGAGACTTCAGCGATAGGTTTTCTTTCCTACATCATCCCATTCAAATGTGAACACAGACAAAGATGGGTGACGAACGCTATCTTGTCACTCTGACTTCACTTACTCGAAAGAGTAGAAAACGTGGCTTACAACTCCCCGAATCATCTATTCCTTCAACGCCTAAATTCACATTGAGCTGGTCATACATAACTATTATAAGCATTGAAGTGAACGAGGTCAAATAGCTTAGTCATGAGCTCCAATTTCTTCACGCACACTGACAAAGGTGAGTCGTTGTTCTGCCTGGTCGATGTCCATTGTCAGGCGCTTATACGTTGGTTCCATGATCTTGCATGGCCCACACCAGTCTTTATGGACATCCACGACTACATCCGAAGACAACAGATACACAGAAAAAGCGAACGAAAATGGAAGGAAGATACACCAATAGTTTTCTTCGTCTGGAAGAAGGGAACGATCGGGTGCAAGCTGACGGATATTTAAGACCTACCGACCAATTTCTTATCGCTCGTTTCTCGCAATTGGGTCCAATGCTCTGGATCACGAACTTTCGTCACCAATTCCATTTCGACTTGATGGATCTGTAGAAAATAACCAAAGACCCACTACGGCAACCTCTCGCAGCACAGCAAATGCGACCCTTACCGACTCGCCGATCTGAAGAACAAAACGACAGTCATCTGAACTCACAAGTCAATGGAAAGAATAAAGAATTGGAAAACGATATTTGCTAAAGTCAAAAAGAATGTATAAGTTTTTGATTTATCTACAAATCTTGTGCAAGAACTCAATGGATTCTGTTTTGCTGTTTCTGTTCGTCATGAAGACGCTAAATAGGCTGGTTCTCCCTTCGATCGGGAGAATATATAGAGGGAGCGAGGACAAATGCCGCTGAAAACTGTTTTTCTTTGCCTTTTCCGTTGGATATCACAAAAAAACATAGTGCTTGGAGCTGCTATGGAGCCGAATAACTTGATAACAATAAAGTAGGAGAAGTGGCGTCGATGCGAATGACTTTACATCGAAAGCGAGTGCTTCGGACGATTGAGATCATCGACACATCCATAAAAGCTCTTAAGCAGTTTGGTCATCTTGCAATTCTCCTTCTCACAGCGGTTGAGCACGATTGGCGGGCATTTCTGGAATGCTTCTTCCAGTTCCAGCAAAAAAGCGTTCAAGAACAGTGTACGATCGCGCACAACGCTCTTCGAGTTCTTGCCCAACAAGCACCCGCTGAGCACTGGGAATTCGGTATTCAAGAACACACTTTCCAGGAACGGGGTCAACAAACAATTTTTTTCACCGCCGCAGCAGTACGAGTGGTTCTGGAAATGCTTGCGCGCCAGACGTTGCAGTTGGATAAACGCCGAGAAACGGCGGTAAACGATCGCGCCTTCGTCGAACCGGTCGGTCTGTACGCGAATAGCATAGTCCGTGTGTCCATCTTCCTTGCGAGTGTCAATCACGCTTGTGCGCACAGCATTCAATGGGAACGAAGGAGGCAACATCTTGATAACGAAAATTGCTTTTGAGTGGTTGGCCGCGAATTCAGAAATGAGCACATGCAAAACGAACAAAACATGGGTGAGTGTTGTGCGTAGCTACTGAGTGACTATGCGTTCAGCATCGACGCGAATGGCGCAGAGGTGGGGCGTCGAAGATGGCACTGGATCCTACGTTCAACGAAATCAAGCGCGTCCCATTTCTAGCCGGTCCACGCCAGTCACCCACCTCCTAACCTCTAAATATTTATTTTTAGAGGTTGTGCTGAAATACAGTATTGGTGCTTTTGTATTGGTTTGGAAGGAAAGTGCAACGTCCGCTTTATTAAATTTCAAAGGTAGATCGACTGTTTTGTGTGCGTTTTGTCGCTGTCACAGAAAAAGGTCGAAGGCGGCGATTTGTTAGTAGGGGAAGCAAAGTGTTACACATTGGATTAGAGAGTGGGCGATGATGGCTGTGGACGGCGAAGCGTGTGCATGCATTATAACCGTGGGACCAAATTCTGGGCTGTGTAACTCGTGCTTGCTCAGAACTTGCCTCTAACGTTCCAGTTGACAGACAATACTATCCGCCTCTCGGACAGGCAACACATGGGAGGTTTTCGCATAATTTACGCATCCTTTCTTCGTATGGTTGCTTCTCTCAGAACAAGAATTGAGCCAAGTATGCTGATTTCTTTGCTCACTCATTTCCGAGTTGGATGTATGACTTGACATCTCAACGTCATCCATTCTTCAGCGATATTGGAGCATAGCCAGAGTGTTTAACCCATGAACGATATCCCAGCTGTAGTTAAAGTTTTAATGTTTGTAGCTACGGTTTTTTTAGGAACTCAAAAGCAGTTGCCAAAGAAGTATTGAGAAGTAAAATATGAGAATGTAGAGGCTAACTTCAATAATTTCTTTCATTAATTAACGCATATCAACGTGGTAATATGTCGTTCCTTTTCCATAAAGAAACCATCTGCGTCTCTGTATGTACGCGAAATTGTGGAAGAATACGCATATTGGTGGATGCCATGTGGGAAAGATGAACACTTTCACCAGTTACTTTCTGTCTCTTTGTAATTTCAACTTTAATAAAAAAATTTAAAACGATATGTTAAAACAGCAGGTCGGTAGGAATAAATCACCTATACTGTCTATCTTTTTCTTTGCCTCCAAGCATCGCCGAAAAAAATTCACTACCAGCTGGTATAGCTACCATCTGCTGGTGATCCAACGACTTACGCCAGAGATAATGTACTCGATACCTCGCTTTGTTCCGCTGAGATATGTATGTGCTGTGCGCACAAGAAGCCAACATGAGTTGTAGGATTTGTTCGCGCATATCCCTATTTTCTAATAGTTTTTTCCATCTGTTGTACAATGCGCTTCTATAGATCGCGTTAAAATGTGGTTGGCGGTTGGAGAAACAAACGATGATGCTGCGGTAGCATTGCAGAAAGCTGATTGTCTTTGCGAATACTAATAGTTGAGGCTTTGATGGATTTCAAGAGTAATCGCAGCCATTTGTGTTGGGTTATTGACCTTCAACCCTGGTGATGAAGATTAAGCCAATCGTCAGCAATAATACCGATAATAATGAGACCCCTTATCATCTCGTTGTTGTTCTATTTTGGAAATAGGGTGCCAAATTAGGTGTTGAAACTTTCTATTTTTCCTTTTAATGTGGCTTTAGTCCTGGACGACAAAACTGACTTACGTGTTCAGTTGAGGAAGAACACTTCAAATTGTAATAGATATTCCAACATCGTAGTTTTATTTACTACGAAGCACTCTAGGAACAGTTTCATGGGGAATTGGCAATTCGAGCGGCCAAGAATGCTACACAAATCAATCATTTCTTTCATTTTTCTTCAAGAAAGGTATCATTATTCTTTGAAGTAAAATATGATAACAGAATCCGTTAAAAAGAAATAAAAGATGCTGTTTAGGTTTGGTTAACAAGTATTCAACAAAGCCCAGTGTTTATCAGGGTATTTTAGCAAAAACCAGGGAAAATAGAAGCTGGTAAAGTTGGATTGGATTGGTCATCGCTTTCCCACAAAGAGTCGTCAAGGACAACCTTTCGGAGTGAGTGGCCTATCTGACGCATGCATTATGGTGTCTCGGAACCCTCCAGCCACTTCGCACTTTTCCCCACGCACGCCAGCGAGTATCAGCCCATCGTGAACGTTCTATTCTTTTTTATGGAATACATGGATGACTGGAGGGGAACCCCCAAACAATTAATGGATGGATGGATCTTGCACCGACGACGACCGTGACGAAGCGACATACTCTCATCAGTCATTACCGTAACTGAGAAGAAAGGTGAAGGGATCCTCGCGTTTGTCTAAACGCTGAGACAATTACCATATAAGTCCCACATTATGTCAGAAGACGATATGTTGGACAGTCAGTGGCACTGCAAAATCGCCACCACTCAGCAATATGGTAATCTGACTACGCATACAATCGCTCACACACATCAGTATTTAGCCACATGCGCGAGATAAATCAAGTGGATAGGCAGCTCAAATGATCAATGACAGGCGCTGCCTCTAACACCAGACCAATGGTAAGGCGAAAAACGGACGGATCTTGTTAAAAAGCGCCTTTCAATGTGAGGGTTGAGAGTTCTTGGTCAAAACTGAGTACAAGGGGTGGAAGAAAATCCATTCCACTCAGCTCTTGCTGTAATTATGGTCGTAGAATTTAGAGTAGCACTAGAAATTGGAAACTTCAGATTTGAAAAACTGTGGTGTGAAGTGGTCCAGTAGCTCCAAAATCTGTAATTATCAAAAGCCGCCAATCTATACTAAAATATGTATGTTGTTTCAATCAATACTACCGTATTTTGGAATATTGACATAAGCGATTTGATACCAATGGTCAAGAGTGTTTGTTTGCCTGCTGATCCTAGAGGCACCAAGCTGTTATGTAATGACCCAACAATCAACTACATCCCACAATCACATTGGCGTTGTGGTTGCACTTGCTATATTTGGTGAAATGTCTCCACATTCACACACAGAGAAATCAGCACACGTGGTGTACAGCCCTAAGAATCGCAATCGTAATCCTGCACAAGCTATTGCGCTTCTCAGGTTTAACTGGTTTTCACTCCTCTGACGTCAGGAACAAAAGGGATCCCAGGGCTTTCATCAACTGACAACACTATTATAATAGGTCCCACACTTGTCTCAGCAGGACTGTCGACAGATCGCCATTCACTTAGTTTTTTTAGATGGAGTTGTCCTCGTATTGTACCTACTACTCCTACTTGCTTTTTCTTCATGTGCTTCCATTTCCATTCGTTTTGGTGAGCCCCATTGTGTCGTGCGTGTTCCAAGAATACCTGTACATGTATCATGATCAACGCTTGCGTGCGTTCCTTTTTTCATCGTGCTTCAGTTGACGATGACAAAAAATTGGTGACAGTCAAATTATTTAAATGACGTCAGTTAAGCGCATGAGGGCCATCATGCACACATCCGCGGCTGCGTTCTTCCTGAGACTGCAAAGTGATGTGGTACTGCCTTACTCACGAAAGTACTGCTCAGTTTTCCGCTTGCATCATCGTAACTAACTTTCGCGCTGGTAATGACGTGAGTTTCCCGCATAGCCTCTCCCCATGATGTTAACCAGCAAAGAGATGGTTCCATAAAGAAATGTGAAGTAACAAAAAACAAATGGGTTCACATTCGTCAACCAAATGGGTACATTATAAAATAGAACAAGTAGTAACGCTTACAAGTATTGGTCGATTGACGGTGAAACAAAACACTTTAGCCATTTTTTGCTGCTATCTATCAAAATTCCTAGACTAAGTGATCTCCAAATACTTACTTTCCTGTTCCGACTGATAGAAAACCTCATCTTAGCCTTTCAACAAGTTTTATGGGGAATTAAATTCCACCACTCGGCTGTCATTGACACCAAAATACGATTCAAAGGCGGTACCGTCACAATCGATGCGCGATGGTAATCGCTCTAGCGTTCGTAAACTCTAGTGGTCATTTCCTGCAATGTGCATGCTATACAGAGCAACTGCCGCTTACCGACACGAAAATTATCGTCATTTGTCGCGGGTTCTTAGTTCAATGACCGTTTAACGCTCTCACCATGGGTTTCAGTCCTGCTTTCTCTAGCGTACCCCATAATGAACCATCATCAAACCTACTGAAAAGCCAAAATATGCTCGAAATGTGTGTTGAAAGAGCACAGGGAACTGTAGGATGATTCACAGCTTAGAGCAAAGTATTCTCTGTGGAAGGATCTGGAACGAAAAATTTTTCGAAATGGTTGGACCACTAGATTTGCATTTAAACACGACATTCTCGAAGGCAATAGTGTCTGCTAGTTGCCAAGAAGCTGAAGGAGCAGCATTAACCTTGTAGATGGCACTCGAAAATGACGATTTCCCACTCGCTACAGCGCCATACACGATCACAAAAGTGTCTTTTTGAAATTGGACGTCAATAGTTTTCGTTGGATAATTTATGCATTGATTGAAGCGAAAGAAATGGCACCCAGCGCATCGATTACATGTTGTAACGACTGGTGCAAACACTCCGAAGCCAATGAAAACGAGCGAACAGAATCCAATCCAGGCAAATTCAAGTGCATAGATTGCTATCAATTCCTTTTCGAGATTGGCTTTGTATGAAAGATAATTTTCTTGAAGTTTTCGAAGGCTATACGGTGTTCGTACCGATCAGAGAGTGCTCAGAGATCCATTACATTCAATTGTTGGATATTGCCCAGATTTATGCCTGGATCGACGAAAATCAAGCAAAATTGCGACCAAAATGGCCAGGTTTTCTTGAACTTTTCGGTAGTCGCAGCGCTAGCATATCCATACAAAGAAGCACATGAGAAGTCTTACTTTCCAAGTAATGAGAAGTGATCAGAAGTCGTTGTATAAGGCAACATGCGACTAATAGTACAAGTTGTCGAATGGATCAAACATGAATGCAGTAACTGTTTGGATGCTAATAGAAAGACACTATTATTGTGTTGTGTCGGCTATTTGGACCGACCGAGTGTCTGTGTGAAGAAATCACAATAGTTGCCATGTTTTTTGTGTAATTGATCAATGTGAACGCTCAGAGATGTCTAAGTGTCGGATAATCAAATCAGACAAACTGAATAAGTGAACTGTCCCTGGACAAACATGGGAGTCTGTCTAAATGAGATAGTGATATTGGCACAATACATGTGTATATTTGGCTTCCAGCGCTACCACTTGATCACACAGTGATTGTACGAGTTGCTGTTGTCGATTAACAGAAACGGAGTTATTATCAAAGCAGTGAGATGAAGCGAATGGAGCAGATGGACGCAGCGACAACGGCTTTCGAGTTGACAGTGATAGCTGAATTTGTTGCGCAGTCGATGATGCTCATTCTCCTTACCGAGCAGTGGCAACTTTAATTCTCAGACCAAGACAGAACAAGACGAACTTGGTAATGTACACATGTCGGGTTAATTGGTTAGCCACCCCACTCTCCCACACATAGAGTTGGTAACCACCGTAACATGATGAACAGTTCCAGTAGCCTCACATATCTTCAAAAATCCACTAATCTTTGATTAGTTGCCAATGCTTTCGAGTGTGTAACCGAAATGCCAATGCAGGCACATAATGTTTTTAGATCTGTCTGATGAATCATGAGAATCCCCACACTAACCAGACGGTGATCACGCGAGAACAGAAAGCGAGAGTTGTGAGCATAGCGATATATCTCCTTGCTGATAGCTTGTCATCATTTACGATGGGCAAACACCAGAAAAGATGGGCTCATTCGCATCATTTAGTATATCCTCATCTTTATGAGATCAAATGAGATACGAAAGCACTTTCCGGACAATCGTTTTGATTTTTTCATGCACTCAATCTCCTCGGACATACATTGTCCCCGCCTCGCATCTGTTCTTGACAAGGATAGGGGAGAAGCGAAAACAAGTTTCTGCTTCTATCAACGTGGATCTATTCGCTTTAAAAATCAGGTCAAAGTGCATCCTAGAGGTAGGGAAAATGAGTGGTAGAGGTTAAAAAAGATCATTTGACAATGATGATAATCGGACCGAACCACAATAGGAAGAAATATTCCCTCCAGTCCAAGTAGAACCGATTAACCAATCGCCAACACCCACCGAAATGAAGGAAAGCACAAGATCCACCAACTCATAGTTAAGTGAGGTTATCACCGCCAACTCGTACGAATATCTGTCCATTGTTTATTCCTAAAGCTGTGCTGTTCCTGTTTTTAAGAACCTTCCACGTATATTTATTTACAGAGCCAGGTGAATGCGCTGTGTTCGCAAGTGGTAGAATCTGACGACCAATATATCAAACTGGTAAAGCAACACAACCAAAAAGCACTCCACGATGTATCTATATGGTTAGCCGATGGATACACGCAGTTCTGAACGGTCAAGGACTGATTGTGGGCTGAAATCAATTCCCTGAAGCAGCAGATGGTTGTCTATGACACTTGGATTATCGAGCTCATGCACTTTACTAAGATCATGGACGAAGAGGAGGTACGAACACCACATCAGTCAATGCATAGTGCTTGTTAACAAGATACATGAATATCATGGTAACTACAGCGATAAAAAGATGGTATGCTTTGGCACATTACTGCAATATCGGCTGCGTCAGCGTCTAGTCTATTTGTTTGGCTGACTTTGACGATTGAAATCATTCTCTGATTGTAGGATCCTGTTTGAATCTGTTGATAACAATTGTACATTGGGTTTTGGTGAGAGTTTGCCGACCTCAATGGTTGCTGGAGGTTCTATTCATGATGTTATGGTGGGAAGTAGAAGTACAGGAATCGATCTTTTCACTTTATTGTGATAGTCAAATGCACAAATCAGTTTTCGGTTGTTTTTTCTAAAAGATCCCATGCTACCAGATCTGTTATCTGGTTTTCTTTTTGCATTCATTTAAGATATTCTTTGGCTATGAAAAATTAACCGTCATGATTCAAAGTCGTTTGATGATTCTTTTTGTAGGTATCCCACCGCAACAACTCGTAACGTAGTCATTATTACACATGTGTGACGATGGTTAAGGTGCACAGATTAAAAGCGTCATCAACAATGGCGAACATATCCGACGTTTGTGAGCAATCTTGTTAGACGGTATTGTAAAACGCTTTCCAAATGTTCCACTCATCAACAGTTCTGGGTACATCCGACGTTTATGACTTGTCTGGTTCATCATTGAACTATTAAAGGTGTTAGAGCTTAGCAATATTAATGGGTACGTCAGACGTTTGTGGAGAACTGACTGAAGTGTGGGATTTTCTTTCCATCAACAGCGGCAGGCACTTCCGACGTTTACCATCAGGGACGATATGAGATCGTCTAGTCGATGGGCTCAAAAAAGTTTTTGTAGTAATTTGGTCGTAAATTTAGGTTTTATGGTCCTAAAAGGTAAAATTTTCCCAAATTTTGAGACTTAATGAAGCTAATTATGATATTTGTACCTTTTTTGTTCAGATATGTTGATATGGTGTAGACCCTTCCCCTACTTTTCCCAGCAACAACATTTCGTAATTTGACAAGTGCTTTCGCTATTGAGTGGAGTGTTTGCCCGCCAGTCGCACTTTCCATTATCTCTGGGTTCGTATCTACATGTAGAATTGACCTGTGTGAAGAAAGAAAGAAGAAAAATGCCGTTAGTCGGGTTGGAGAAGGAGCGGCACCGACTGATCGTCAAGAAAAGCTACCATCGTCAATTAGTGAGACTACTCACCTTTGAATTCCATTTTAGTAGTGCCCATTTTAACCTTTATGGCTTTGTATTCCTCTTAAATACTACTATAAAACAGCAACTCGTTCAATCACTTCGTGATCAAGTGACTGGGCTAGAGGTTCAATATGAAAATTTATTGCAACGTCAACGAGAGCAAGAGCAGCAAGTAGCTATCCAACCAGATATCATCCAAAATGGAGATACACTTGTCAAACCAGAAGCTGTGGACAAAGATGGGATGCTTTCGGCGTACATGCAGGTTTGCAAGTTGAAAGACCAATTACGTGCAGAGAATCAGGCGCTCCGAGACCGTACTGCTGAGTACGAGGAATGTGCCATCAAGCTAACGCGGTTCACTAAAATCTTGGAAGAAGAAAGGGTGCGTCAACTAAGATCATTGTTATATGTATACAACCTGTTGCTTCCTTTATTTACATGTTTACTTGCTTCTTTGCTTTAAAGTCGACACCTCCACCATCGCATCTTCTCGTAGAACCCTTAACAGCCGAAGAATGCAGTGATCTTGTGCGCATGTCGTGGGTGGAAATGTGCAAATTCTTCCAAAGCTCGGGTTACTTGTCCACAGGCGCAAGTGTTTTTGGCTGGCGGGACAAACACAAAGTTGACAGTAGCAAACTGCAGTTTTCCGTAAAGAAATTACTGCATGGACAGCAAGCGCTGCCGTTGCATATGGAGTTATGGAACACTATCTCCTCTCCACAGGGTCACGCGCGTCTATTCTCGGCGTCTTTGCACCCAACAGTCCACCAGCTACAGCGTATTGACGATGATACGGTCGTGCACTTGCGTGTTTTCCATAATCCGGGTCAGAACGCCACGGCCAAGGCGCTCTCGCTCTTACATCGATTCCAGGTAAAACAGGGGTACTTCATCCTCTTACGCCCGCTCATGCGTGAGCTTCGCGAGAACTTTAGCGCAACCGGCATCGTGGAAGATAAAACAGACAAAAACGAGCAATGGCTCGATATGTTTACCTGGTAAGCTGCATTCATCTGTAGTTGATTTCTTTAGCTCATATGCTCAAGCTCTATATCTGTCGTCTTTTTAGGATTCTATTTGAGAATGTAGGTCCGAGTCTCGAGTACTGTGAAGTGAGCTTTGGTGGAGTTGTTGGCGGAACCAAGGTCGCCAGTATTGAAGTGTGGTTACTGGAGGTGTTGATCATGTGTCTACGTTGGGAGAATCGGACATTTGGACCACGATTCTCGTTGGTCAATAGCGAATGACCGACAGTAGACAAGCAGCAAAATTATGTGTATACATCTATGTTCTGTGTATATGTTCTGCCTTATCATAATGAACATCAAAGTGAACAAGATGCGTAAACTACAAACGACGACTCGTTGGCAAACAACGAAGTATTTGTTGACGAATTTATCACACCGCTTCCGAGGAACAAAATATCAAATTTTACATCAAATAATAAAATATGATAATAAATAACTAATATTTTTATTTAGTAAGAAAATACTATATACACTGTACACCTAATCCGATTTTTCTCATAATAGATACGTAAACATAGTTGATTTAAATCAAATTTGGCCACAGTCGAAGTCTTCTCAGTGCTGCAGTGTGTTAAAAAAATTGACCAAGAGCACAAGTGCCAAGAGCTCCTCTGCCCATGCTCATGTCATCGTTTGATGAAGAGAAAGAGCGTCATCGGCTCGTCGTCAAGCGAAGCTACTATCGCCAATTGGTTCGCGTCGTTGTATCTTTGGATTTGCATTCCTAACTTTATGCGATTTTGCTTAAAATGCATTGTCGATTGGCCATTTAGAATCTCGTGCAAGCATTGCGAACACAAGTCGCGACTTTGGAGGGCGAATATGCACAATTAGTGCAGCAACAACAAGAGCGACGACAAGAAAAATACAATTCTAATGCAAATAACAAAGACAATGATGTAAATCCACAGGCAAATGAAAATACTGCAGCTGGCAAAATCGGCCACTCGTCACGGTCGCTCTTCTCTGCCTATATGGAGCTCTGCCAGTTGAAAGACCGCTTACGTGCAGAGAATCAGCTACTCAGACATCACACGGATGCTTATGAAGCGTGGGTGATCAAGCTATCACGCTTTGCTGGCGTCATGGACGATGAGAAGGTACGACAGCCTGATCTCATTCGTCGATAGTTTGGACAGTAATCAATCGTTCTCTGGATAGGATGAGACTATAACTGCCGATTTAGAAGCTGAAATATCCCGGACACCATCTTACCGACTGATTCAACCCATGACGACAGAGGAATGTCGATCATTGGCATTGAGTTGTTACAAAGAGATCCAACAATTTATGCAAAGCTCGTCATTTATCACGACTGGCGCGCAAGTGTTTGGATGGCGAGATCGCCGGTCCGTGACCGGTGGTTTCCTCAAGTTTTCCCTAAAGAAACGCTTTCGGCGGTGCTCACCGCTGCAATTATCGTTGCAAACGTGGGCAATTATGGAGTCCGTACACAGGCACTCGACTTTGTATTCACCATCGATGCATGTGGAATTGTATATCGTTCAGGATATTGATGACAACAGCATGGTATTACTTCGGAAATTGCGTAACTCACAGCAGAATGTGGTGGCAAAGTCGCTATTTTGTATGACGCGTGTTGCGATTGAGGACAAAGGATTCTTGATGCTGTTTTGGTCGATTTCAGGGGAACGACTGGAATCAGTGGAGCCATTGCAGCAGAGCAGTGGGCAGACAGAGATTTGGGTCGATATTTTCACATGGTACACTGGCCAAGAATATCTAGTCGCTCATGTTTGACTGACTTCGTCAATCTCACATTTTGTCTAATGGTTGTTCATGTCAATAGGATTCTGTTTAAGACAGAAGAAGACGGTTGTGTAGTAGATTTCGGGGGCAATTTGCCGAGCTCCATGGTCGTGGGAGCAGAAGTATGGTTGCTGGAAGTACTATTCATGGCATTGCGCTGGGAAGCCCAAGTGCATGGACCGATTTTCTCTGTGTGCAATGCGCCTTGAATGTAAATATCTTTGGTGTGAATGATTTGTGGACGAAAAAGCATGCGAGAAGTGGTCAAATTACGAGGTGAAGTGTGAGGATCGAATTCTATTCATCATTCTCGCAGTAAGTGGTCAAGTGTATAGATAGCACGAGCAATCTACATCCGTTGCTGGGTAAATAACTATAAGTAATGTTCTTGTCCCGCTTTGGTCGGATGAATGATGCGACACCAGAGGTGGTCAATGGTCGCACGGATAAATGATCACTTTTTTAAACAATACCATTTTATTGAAGAGCACTGGAAATGTTTGGTTGTATGTATCAATAAGCAATTTTATCATTTCCTTTATCACTTCAACACGCTCGAACAATTGGCAAGATGATATGTGCTACATCACGGCTTAGATGAGGCATTTTTCCTTTCAACTTGCTGTGCAATGACAAAAAAGCGCAGTCCACACTGGATGACAGCTGCGGTGTACAGAGAAGAAATTTATCATCAGATTCGAACGGTATGGCATACTTTTAGTGAATCTATTGAAAGTGACCACACAATGTCGTGTGATATCATTGTGCTGTACCCATAGCAGCATGCGCAGTCGCTACAATAGTTGCATATGTTCAAAACAAGCAAACAGCGTACGAAACATTTTAACTGGACTATCATGCATGCGAACTGTTCTATCATGTTGTTTTTCGTCTTCACTAATGAACGGAGCAATCACGCAAACGTTTTCTGCAAAAATATCATTGTCATCCCAGTACAGCCGCACGTCAGATACGTCGAAAACCCCGTGTTTCGAATTGGCCGATTCGCACGGAGCTCGTGTTGCTGCCCGCGATCAGCGCATATTTACAGAACGAATGTAGTATATACAGCGCTATGATCACTCCTATCCAGTCCGTGACCATAATTCGCTGACCAATAGTTATCGATCAACAAGGGAGCGTCAACGAACGGGTCAAATTTTGATCGGTCCAACCAGGATGATTTATATCTTCTTTTGCACGTATGCGATGCACTAATGATGGCCACGATAAAGCTTTTCCATCGACAATGTCACATTTGGGAGCTTTTGAACTCATCAAGTATAAATTCGAAAACATACACAGTTCTGTAAATCCTTCAGATACACCATACTTTTTCTATCATTGCGCAAGCCGCCATTTCTGTCGCGCAACCCCCGATTATGTTCTTCTTCCAGCATTTGAAGCACTTTTGTGTTTGCATCTGCTTCTTGAAGCAAGATGCGGTACTTCATATCTCCCATCCAAATGACGTGATAGAACTGTTCCGTCAGATAACAACAATTCCTTCCTACAATTTGTCCAAGACATCTGTTCATATCATGTAGCTGCTTACGATAAGTATCAGGATTTGGGGCATCAAGAAAAAGTTGACGAATGCCACAGTTATGTCATGAATCCTTAATACAATGATAGCGACATTTTACATATTCATCAACCTGGATCGGATCAAAAAGAAGTAACTCTTCATCCACGGTGTTGATGTTTTCATTCGCTTCAGCACCGGAAAACACCCTCAATCCAATAAACTTTTTGCCACGCGGTGCACAGCTACCATGGATCGTATCATGATCTGCATCTTTCCTAAGCATCGTGTTTGGGTCGACGACGTTGAAACTCTTTACTGTGAGGTGTCTATAATTCTAACCAGTTTCTTCCTGATTCAAATGCGTTTCAGCTGTGCGGTGAATATTTTCAGGTATGGCGATCTGTATTCCAAGAATGTACAATTCCTTTTCGTCAGGTATACATGTTTGTAAAATCCCACTCGATTGAAGTATACCGATCTGGACGTCGCCATTAGCGAAGGACTCAACCTCATCCGTGCTCCATGTCCCAGCCCACATGCAGGAATTTTCATTATCTTGATCTTTGGCAGCCTCACCTTCTTTTTTGAAGGTACAAGTATCTTGTGTTTGCGCTCCTTTATGGACGTTTGGCATTACAGACGGAATGAACTGTGAATATCTGTTTTGACGTCTTGGGTGAAATGCTCTCTCACGTCTTTGTGGCTGTCTCATGGGTTCAATATCTCCACTAGCGACTACGTTAAGAGTACCTTGAGTATCTAACTACTTCATCCATCCATGTAACGAAACGAACATTCCTCTCGTTTCTTTCTCGTCTTCGTTCCCTCTTTTCCCTTTCAACTGGAACTGTGGTGATGCACTTGCATCCTATCTTCACACAGAATAGTATCCAATTATATTGATTAAAAGGTATTTTCAGCTAATAATTTGCCCTTGATGGATATCTTGTCACTTGAAAGGCTTCACACCAGTGACTTCAACCAGATGGTTTTCACAGAATCATTTTGCTATTCGTACCAAAATGGATTGTATAAATATATGTGCGAAGAGAAACACTTACGAAGTTGTAATCTAAACAATTGAGCGGTTGGGCTCCAGTTTTGTGTGCGAATTCCTGCAACACACCGTCAATATCGCTGTATTCCATGTTCTGCGCAGGTTTCGTCATATCTCCGCCAGTGGAAAACACTTGCTATCAATAAAAAACGCTAGACTATTTCTATTCTGAAATAATAAGGAATCATACTCGCGCTGTGTCGTAGTTGACAGCGAAGTGTCACGCCGTACATCCATCTATTTGTATTCAGTTTCCCCACCTAGTGCAATAAATGTTATGGAGAAAAATAGCACTATCAAAGGTGTTCTCGAAGCTCTAGTGGCTTCTCAACCAGATTGCAAAGTGCATCATCGGCTTTTAGATCCAAGAGCTCTGCGATATACAATGCAATCGCCTTTTGCAACAGCTGATTATTAGCATTTCGTTGTTGGTCCACGACCTCCCACTTGTCATACATCGTCGCCGCCTTGATCTCTCGGACGACAAAGCCTGCATTCTCATCCCCAAGAATTGCTCTTTTCGCAAAATAATAAATTTGCTTGGTTGTACCTGGTGCAAGAAGGAGTTGGATGGCGATAGGAATGGATACCAACACGAGTGCATCAACGAGCACATTGTCATGAAAAGTAGGTTTGCGCTTCACGAAGAGTTGCGGAGCCGCGAGTTCGAGGCTAGAGACTGGTTCATTACTACTTGTCGAATGAGAGACAGTAGCGGAGCTGTTATGAGTCTTGGGTAGTGTTCTGGCGGATGTGATCAACGGCATGAGAGGTAGAAATTGGAAATGGCCGAAATAAAGAGAGAGTGAGAGAGAGAAGGAAAGAGCAAAAGGGAGGAGCACAGCCGCAGACCAACACTCACGCATTAAGAGATCATGTACCCACAAAATATAAGATGCTGCATTCCTCTGATCCATGAAAACACTAGAGAGCTATGAACGCAATGCGCCATGTATAAAATAATAGAGGGAATTCCACTCTAAAAATGTACCCACAGTAAACGAAAAAAATGCCCATCAAGATGTCACAGCTTCCACAACCCAAAGCGACCATTTCACATTCTGTGTTGATATCAACGAAGCATGTTTGACTCGACGGCGCTAGAATTTGGACTCATCAACACCCTAAGTACCGGCAATGCGTTCACGGACCTTGTGCTCTGTGTAGCGATTCCGATGGTCATTCAGCGCATCGCTCAGTCAAGAGACAATGCGTCAACGGTGCTCAAGCGTGTACATGACCGAGTTGTGCGTGTGATCACTGGGAGAACATATGTGACCCACACTGTAGAACTGGTCGAGCAACTTGCTCGATACGGACGGATAAGGCGCGAAAATGGACACGATAGCAAAAATGGGTTGCTCCAGAAAGCACTGACACTCTTCATCGCGAACCACGTGAATCTCCTAAACAATCATGCGCGATATGAGATCGTAAACAAAAAATATGAGCATCCACCATCCAGTACTAATGATGATGATGATGAGACAGCTTCAGAAATTGAAGACGATCTGTCTTTCCTCAATAGCGAAGACCCACTCGCTGATCTCAGTGTGGGTGTGTTACCACCCATGAAAACGTGGATCCCATTAGACAACGGTATCGAATTCATGCAAGAAGTCATCTCGACGGGAGAACCCAGCAAGGAAAACCCGATTCAAGAAGAGAAGACACTCTTCCATTTTCGCACGTTGCGTACAGCCAAAGGATCGGCCAAAATTGATGAATTTATCCAAAAGGCGTTTGAATACTACGAAGCCATAGAGCTGAACAAACAAGCCAAGGATACAGCGAGATATATGTACATCCGAGACACTGGAATGGACACGAGCACAGATATTGGAGACGCTGCAAACAATGATGAAGATAGCACAGACACAATGGGTGGGGTTCGGCATAAACGATATGTTCTGGGTGAGGACAAAACGTTCGACAACCTCTTCTTCGATGAGAAAGAGCAGCTGCTGACGCTGTTGGAGGATTTCACACATCGCAAGGGGAAATTTGCTATCACTGGCTTCCCATACAAGCTCGGTTTATTGCTGCATGGACCACCTGGTACCGGGAAATCTAGTCTGATCAAAGCCATCGCACAGCACACTGGTCGTCATATTTTATCCATTCCATTGTCCAAGATCAAAACGAACCAGGAGCTCATGGAAGCCATGTTTGATCTGCGTTTTACTATCGATGGACTGGACTTGCCAGTCAAGTTGACTTTCCAAAATGTTATCATTGTGATGGAAGACATTGATTGTGCTACATCTGTCGTAGCGTCTCGAAGTGATGAAGAGAAAAAGCAAGAACAAGAAGAAGCGAGTGATTCTGTGATGGATATCCAGCTCTTGACAGCTTTGTTGCTCTCTTCGTCCCAGCAGGCAGCTGGAGGTCAATCAATTTCGACTGATCTAATACATGATCAACTGCGAGCCAGTGGCTTTGTAGCTTCCAACAACTCATCGGATAAACTAAATCTCGCTGGGTTGTTGAATGCTTTGGACGGTGTGATCGATTCGCCTGGTCGAATGGTCATCATGACAACAAATCACCCAGAGAAACTGGATCCAGCGCTCATTCGCCCAGGAAGAGTCAACAAAAAGCTGTTCTTGGGTGTGATAAGTGCTACACAACTGCAAAACATGCTTGAATACTACTTTAGAACATCACTGACGCCATCACAAGCTAAACAACTCGTTGACATCACTCGTAAGCACGCCTTCACACCTGCAGAAGTTGAAGAGCTTTGTGCCGAGTGTGAGACCATTGATGCCATTCTTGATCGTCTCCACACTGATAGAGAATAAACGCTCATTAAATATCGATTAAAATATTACCATTTTAGCTATTGAATGAGATATCTCTCCCTGCTACCACACTTCATTTCCTTTAGGTGATGTTTATTCAGTTTGATATGCAAGCACTGACATGGCTGCACCTGAACTTAAGCATCCATGATGGTCGAAAGTATAGTAGCTAGCTTCACTATGGAGGTAGAATACATATATGTATTTGTAAATTAATTGGAACGGGCATGCCAATATTGTCTATATGGCAGAAGAAAATTGTCTAGATATAATTTACATCACTGTTGGTTCACTTTCTGCTAATTGCGCGAACCCTCGCAACACATCCTCAACATCATCGTGTTCAGCGCAGATCTCTTCAACTTCGGCAGGTGTGAATCGCTTTACAGACTGATTAAATGCATTCTGAAGGTGCTCGGATTGAGCTAATGTGAGTTTCGTGGTGCAGTAGTACTCAATCATCTCCTGAATGTGCGTCACACCCATATAGCCCAGCATCAGCTTCTTGTTCACTCGACCGGGACGGATCAGTGCTGGATCCAGCTTTTCTGGATGGTTCGTCGTCATGATCACGATTCGACCAGGACAATCGATGAAACCATCGAGTACATTAAGCAATCCAGACAAATTGAGTTTATCATTACGTTGCGCGCTCTTTTTCTCATCTTCCGTACAGGCTTTCATCATTGCTGACAGCAGTTTGTCATCCGTTGTGGTTTCTTTTGATGCAGTAGTCGATGGGTCCGAAGGCTTGTCGTTTGCGCGAGCGTTGACGATCGATGATGCACAATCAATATCTTCCATTACAAACACTACATCCTCAAATGTCATGTCGATCGGCAAGTCCTCACCTTCGATAGAAACCTTCAAATCGAAAAGCGCATCCATCAATTCCTGATTCGTCTTGATTTTGGCGAGTGAAATTGTCACGATGTGACGCTTCGTGTATTGCGCAACGGCCTTAATGAGACTCGTCTTGCCTGTGCCAGGCGGCCCATGCAATAAAAGACCGAGTTTGTACGGGAACCCTTTGATGGCGAATTTGCCCGCACGATTCGTAAAGTTGTCCAACAGCTTCAGTACTTGCTCTTTGCCGTCAAAGAACAGATTATCAAACGTTTTCTCTTCGCCCAGTTTGTAGCGCTTGTAGACGACACCACTATCTGCATTTCCTTGGGCTTTCTTGGTGCCAGATTGGATGTAAAAGTACCGTGATTTGTCCTGCGAGTAGCGTTCACGTTCAGCATCCTGGTACTGTTTAAATGCACGCTGAATGAGCGCGTCGATCCGATCAGATCCATCAGGTAGCCACGAGTAGAAGCGGAAAATCAACTTTTGTTGCTCCAGTCCTGCCTTCCCGTTGCCGTTATTATCGCCTGTGACTGTCTCTTGTTTGAACTGCACGCCTTCTTCCACAGTCACCCACCGGTTTAACGGTGGCAATGCTTCGACACTGAGCTTGTCCACTTCGCCATAGTATGTGCTATCGTCACTGTCATCTTTCGAGTCAAATGAGGAGCAGCTTGTCATGGATTCACTGTCACTGATGTCATCCAGATGTTTGTCCTGTGGCTGCTGTTTGTTCTTCTTCTTGGGCTTGTCCAGTAATTCATACTTAGCATTCTTGTTCTTCAGATCCAGTACATCTGCCAAATACAGCGAAATGGCTTTTTGCAGTAAATGATTCGTCTGTTCACCATCCCACACTTTACCGTACTGGTTGAAGCGCTGCGTGGTCTCGATGCTTCGCACGACCGAGTGCTTGTTGTTGGATAGGAACAAAAAATTATACAATGTCATGAATATTGATGTTCCCGATCCCTGTATGTATGTCATCACCTGCTGAATAACCAGTGGGATCAGCATACAAAACAGTGTGTCTATAACGATGTTGCCGGTCCGGAAGGTGTTGATCAAGCCGAATTCGATAGATGTGGAACTCATCGCGTTCGATCTTTGTTTTGGATTTATGTTTGTGAGGGAAATTTAGGAAATGAGCACTGTATAATGACACCGACAGCCACTCAGTCCATGGAAGACAAACAGCAAAAGCAGTTTTCATATTCCTTCTAGAGCATGTTCAGATCCTTCCATACCAACAGCGATCGTCTGTTGCCGCTCATCCACTCGAGTGTTTCACCTCACATGGGATCAATGGTGTGAGTGTTGGTGGGTTTCATCAACTATCTAAGAGTGGAGGTCATCATAAGGATACAATAAGATACCTTTATAAAAAATTACCCTTTTATATATGTTTATTTGTAAATATAATTTCAATACTGTTAATATTTTAATATATTTTACCCTTTAATAATCGATTACTGAAGTGTACCCAGCAATTGATTTCAGAGTCACTTCTTCCAGCACTCAAGACAGACTCTATTGTGTCCATGGAACTCATCACTCGGAATTCTTTCCTGCAAATTTCGCAATTCTAGCGAATGATTCTACACAAACATGTCGATACTGAAACTACTGTCTTTCAGAGACTTGACTTGGCGCATGCAAGATGATGTTATGTTTGGCATCGGGTAAGACAGCGATGCTATACTGCGGGGGAAAAAAAATCGAGTTGCAATCTGATCCTTACTACCGACCTTTGCAAAGTGATGGCATTATCGTTGCCCCCATGTGCATCAAAATGGATACTGTGGGGCTGGATAATTGAGCATCAAGTTTTGCTTTGTGTGTATGAGTGTCTTCTCAAATTTGCCTAATAGTCGCCATCATGCTCAGAAACAGAATGGGTTCATCGAAATGAATTTGGCTGGTCAACATTGGTGGCCATTCTGGGTGCGAATCTATCCCAAATTACTATGTAGAGCGCTCCACAGCATGTCCCACACCTGGATTTCTACCTCATGATTATGGCCAACGTCGCACCCACATCTCTACCCCATCATGATAAACAGTGGTGATTGCGTAGAGCAGACGCCGCTGCTATCTCGTTCGTTCTTCTTAAGCTCATCTGAATACTCAGACACTCGTACAGTCAATCCAATTTATTTGCCCATTGATAGCACCATTCAGCGATAATCTCGGTTCTATAAAATTTCATCAAATGGTCAAGCTTTGCAAGCACTGCAACACAGAGCTCGTGCCGCATGCCAAGTTTTGCACCGAGTGCGGTGCACCGCGACCGCAGAAAATCAAGCGCACATGCAACCAATGCGGCGTGAAGCAGATCGTACGTGGCAAATTCTGTACAGAATGTGGCAGTCGATTCTCGGAACATCAGACAACCGAGAATGCGCGAGGGCTTACGCCTCCCCCTCCTCCACCTTCTCGAAATACTCGCCACTCGGTCCATGGAGGAGCTCTTCCTCCTCCTCATTGCATGGACTCAGTAGCGGGTAAGTATCAATCGCAGCAACGCGCTTCGTTCTCTGGAGGAACTTCATTTTCCAAGTCACAGCCGAGAAAATCACTTTCACGCCAGTCTTCGAGTAGTCTCAGTTCTTTGATCGATCGGTATGGGGACCATCCACATTGCGATATCTGTTCGGCTGCCTTTGAAGTTCACAAACGCAGACACCAATGGTTAGCATTCATTTCTACACAATTTCTTCTCTATTACTTTTACTAATCATTTTCTATATCTTTTGTCATGTAAAGCCGTCGGTGTGGGTTATTTATCTGCAGCGCCTGCTCCCCAATAAAACTCTTGGTCCCATTCGGCGAGCAAATCGAAAACGCGAAAGGTTACAAATACTCGTCACCTCAACGCGTTTGCCTGCAATGTGCACCAATTCTGCAGCCACTTCAGGAAGATTTGATTTCCAAGTGTGCACTCGCGAACAATGAAAACCGGGAATCTCCTCCCGGACTGATCAAGATTCCGTTCTCAAATTCCCTGGCAAAAGAGTGCGTTAAAGCCGCGGATATCATTGGTCATTTCTTCAGAGATGAAAGCGGTGCATCAAAAGACCGTGGAATCCCCATTGCAATGCTGGAAAAAGCTCACGGCCTCGCTATCATGACGGTCATGAAGGCCGGCTTGCTATTTGTAGGAAAATTTGGCACAGGTCTTGTTGTCAGTAAACTTCCCGATGGTACATGGTCAGCTCCTTCAGCGATTGGCACCGTTGGTGTGGGTGGCGGTTTCGAAGCGGGCAGTGAGACGGTCGAGATGATGATCATTCTCGGGTCACCCGCTGCGGTGCAGGTGTTTCACAAAGCCCAGGTCAATTTGGGAGCTGGATTGGACATTGCTGTAGGTCCATACGGACGATCAGCCGCTGCAGCTGCTGCTGTTAGTGGTAGCGGACTCAATGGCAACTACAGCTACTCGATCAGTACCGGGCTGTACGTTGGCATTTCACTACAAGGATCAGTTATTAAAGCGAGACACGATCTCAACGAGAAGTTTTATGGACAAGAGATAACACCGAATGCATTACTCAGTGGTGAAATCCCACGGCCACGAGCGGCCCAACCGCTGTATGATGCGATTGAGAAGGCCATGCATGGAATCCAGGAACACAAGCAGCTGAGGCGCGAAGAATCGATTAAGAAAGCTATGCAGCCGTGTCGGATCTGCAAATGCACACGATTTGTCGCCCATACGACACAGATCTGGAACAAGAATTGCAAGACATGCGATCATCAACATTAACAAGTGTCTATAGAAAACGACAGAAGCAGATATTTACATCACTTAAATAGCATTTGTATTGAGACTTTGATTATCGTGGGTTGACAGTGCTTCGATGTCATCTGACAGTGGAATCAGCAGTCCAATTCCGTAATCATCGCTTGCTTTTGTAGGCTTTGAGAGCTCCAGATGTGATTAGAAGATTGGTTACAGCTCTGTCGATGGCAGCATGGTGGGAATGATTGAACACTCCTTTCAAATGCTATTCGCTTTCTTGGTACAGCAAGTGATTTCTGGCTAATCGTAACAACAACTTCAAAGTAAATAGGCATAGCAACGCGGCAGTGCATCACGAGAGACTCATAATAGCTCACGCAGCAATTATTGGATTTCTCAAAAAACCGGAAATGGATCGTTGCACTTCATTTGATGCAAATTTGGAATAAGGCTCTTTGTACAATGGCTATATTTCTCCAAGAAATCTCACTAAGCATTGACGGTGGTGTTTTATTGCGTTTGGCTCCACCACTACGGTTTATTTCTTCTATTAAGGCATCCCAAATACAATTTTCATGATTTCAATAGCTTCTCAAGCACGACTCCACTACCACAAGTAATACAAGGGAGTTAGCTCGTATTGCTGGGGATACAGTTGGATATGGAATTGATCGTAGATTTCTTTTTTATCATCAATGAAATCAGTGCTGTCATTGATGTGACTGAATTGCGGAAGTAGGCGCAATTCCTCGTGTGCTTTTTCACGGGTGTGGTCATGGTCAACATGGGGATTCTGATCATCATCTGCATGAAAGGGACATGATGATAGGGCTTGTTACTATGAATAAGACCTTACTAAAAGAGGCATTAGCGTGGCCCACAGAAGCATTAAGTGTTGTATAAGTGGTAATGATATTACTTGTCAATGTAATGTGTAAGTGTACAAAATCTCATGGCCCAGCACCATACTCTAACTTAACCAGCACACGCCGGTTCTACGTCACCTTCATCATTCATCAGTAGCGCACGCAATCCTTTGAAGATGGACTCTACATCGTCATATTCAGCACACAATTCCTCCACTTCGGCAGGTGTGATACGTTTCGTGGCGTTTTCAAACAAATTTTGCAGCTCATGAGTTTCCTTTTCGGTGAATGTCGTGGTGCAAAAGTACTCGATCATCTGTTGGACTTCCGTGCAGCCCATGTACGTGAGTAGCAATTTTTTATTCACGCGGCCAGGACGGATAAGTGCCGGATCTAATTTTTCGGGGTGGTTTGTCGTCATGATCACAATCCGACCAGGGCAATCAATTACACCATCCAACACATTCAACAGCCCCGAAAGATTGAGCTTGTCATTGTTCTTTGGCTTCATGAGGGGTCCAATCAGTCCCGGCATGCCATCATCCTCCTCAGCAGCTTTTTTTTGACTCTTCAGCATGCGTTCGGTCCGTGGATCCTTTGATTTCTTGTCAGTATCATCGTTGCTATCCCGAGCATTGACAATCGAAGATGCACAATCAATATCTTCCATCACAAATACCACGTCCTCGAACGACATCTCAATCGGCGTATCCATGCCTTGGACTGCAAACTTCATATCAAAAAGTGCATCAAGTAGCTCTTGATTCGTCTTGATCTTGCCCAAAGAGATTGTCACAATATGTCGCTTTGTGTATTGTGCCACTGCTTTGATCAAACTGGTTTTCCCTGTGCCAGGTGGTCCATGGAGAAGCAGACCAAGTTTATATGGAAATCCTTTGATGGCGAATTTCCCCGCACGATTCGTAAAATTGTCCAATAACTGCAAAATCTGCGCTTTCTCTTCAAAGAACAAATTCTCAAACGTCTTTTCTTCACCGAGCGCATATCGTTTGTAGGCAACTGTACTCGATTCTGAATCGTTCCCCGTAGCTTTTGTGCCGGCTTGGATGTAGAAATACCGCGCCTTGTCCTGGATGTATTTCTTGCGTTCCGCTATTTGGTATTTGGTAAAGGCTTTGTTGATAATGGCATCAATTCGATCTGACCCGTCAGGTAAGCTTGACCGGAATTTGAATACTACTTTAGTTTCCGTGACTGTAACTTTCTTGCCGTCGTTACCGCCGCCGTCCTGTGGGGTCACCATTTCATGCATGAAATATACACCGTCTTCGATCATGATCCACTCATTTAGAGATGGCATCGCTTCCACGTTCAGCTTGTCCACAGAACCATAGTATGGCGTGTCTTCGTCTTCTTCATTATCTGAGTCTGAGTCATACGTTGATTCACTCGCCGTACTCTTATCGTCCAAATCAGAGTCTTTCTCCAGGGTTTTCTTCTTTTTATTCTTGGGCTTCTCTAGCAGATCATACTTGGCGTCTTTGTTCTCCAAATCGATGATATCCGCCAAATAAATGGAAATGGCTTTTTGTAGCAAATGATTTTTCTGTTCGTAATCCCAAATCTTGTTACCGTACTCGTTGAATTTTTGCGTGATTTCTATCGTACGGACGATCAAATTCTCGTCCACGCGGTTAAACAGCCAATTGTAGAGTTTGGTAAAAAGCGAATCACTTGACCCTTGCAAAATAGTGATCATTTGTTGCACCACTACCGGCACCAAGAGACAGATAATCGCGTCGATAACGACGTAGCCTGTGCTCAGGTGTTCTACAAAAGTGGCAGTCGAGTTTAACTCGTCCATGTTTGGTTGATCGCTGGTAAGTAAATTGCAAAATGATGAGTTGGTGTGTTGGATGGACATGCGCTCTGGAAGATGTAGAAAGGATTCAGCTTCTTCCTTTATGGAAGCCATTCAACCCATGTTGCACAGTAGCTTTTCAGTTCAAAGACGTGAGTGATGGTGAATTATGAATGTTGGTCACGTAGGTACATTTTATATCCAGGCGAAGAAATGGACGAGGTCTCTACAGCCATTGATGAAAGTCTTTTCGCGGCGTTGTGGAAGTGAAATGGAATTTAAAGAGGCCAATGATAGCTCGCCAAAGCATATCGACCAGTTCTGGAACCTGCTCGAAACATCTCTCCCGTCGTGATGGAGGATGTGACCTTCACTCGCGAAAATGGGTTCACTTTTGTACCCGGGAAAGTCCAGAAAGATTTGGACGCAACTGAGTGAATTGCTTCTATCCATCAGCTCATTTTTCAATTTCACTTCATCAAACCAAGTCTACATTTCCCATAATCCTTTTAAGCAGAGACGCCAATGAGTTCGACTGCTGTAGAGTTTGGGCTGATCAATACGTTCCGCACAAACAATGTGCTGGTCGACATGATGCTCTGCATGGTCGTGCCGATGATTATCCAAAAAGTTATGGCATACCTCCAAGGGTCGCAGCAGTCGGTGTTTATGATACTCTACAACTACCTCTTCACACGGAAGAATGACCGACTGGTGACGCGGGTGATTGAAATCACGCAAAAGTACAACAAGTACGGTAAAGTCTGGGACTATGAGCAGAAGAACCACTTGCTGCAAAAAGCCATTGCGATCTATTTGGCCGATATCCTCAATCTCAAGAACAAGAACGCGCAGTACGAGCTGCTCGAGAAACCCAAGAACAAGAACACAGTGGGCAAAGATGGGGAGGAAGATGGTGCGAGTGATACGACCAATTCCAGCACTTATGGGTCTGAAAACGAATATGATGATGACACGTATTATGGGGAAGTAAATAAGCTGAACGTTGAGGTCATGCCACCTCTGAATGAATGGGTCACAGTGGAAAAAGATGTGTACTTCATGCACGAGATTGTGACTCCAGAAAACCCTGGTGACAAAAAAGGCGTGAGTGAGACCAAAATTGTGTTCAAATTCCAGTCGAGCTTGCCTGATGCCTCTAAGCGCATTGACGCGATTATCGACAAGGCATTTGCCAACTATCAGGAGATTGAGCGCAAGAAGTACATTGAAGATAAATCGCGATATTTTTACATTCAATCGGGTACGAAATCGTCCGGATCCGACGGCGATAGCGCCAGCACAGTTGCCTACAAACGATATGCGCTCGGTGAAGAAAAGACGTTTGAGAATTTGTTCTTTGAAGAAAAAGAACAGGTACTGCAGCTGCTTGACAATTTCATGGGTAAAACAGGCAAATTTGCCATCAAAGGATTTCCATATAAACTTGGTCTGCTTCTCCATGGACCACCTGGCACAGGGAAAACCAGTTTGATCAAAGCAGTGGCACAATACACAAAGCGACATATTGTGACAATCTCTTTGGGCAAGATCAAGACGAATCAAGAGCTACTTGATGCACTTTTTGATATGAAGTTTGCAGTCCAAGGCATGGATACGCCGATTGAGATGTCGCTCGAGGACGTGGTGTTTGTGATGGAAGATATTGATTGTGCATCTTCGATTGTCAATGCTCGGGAGAGTGACGAAGTGATGGACTCGGAAAAATCCAAGAACGAGAAAGAGAACAAAATCGACTCCTCAGATGAAGATTCCAAGCCTACGTCACCGAAGGAGATAAGTGAGGAAGACAAACTTATGTCAGCGATGATCAAGGTATGTATTGAGGATGAAAAGAAGCACAATCAACGCAACGATCGACTGAATCTCTCGGGTTTGTTGAACGTCTTGGACGGCGTGATCGATTGTCCCGGACGAATTGTGATCATGACGACAAACCATCCAGAGAAACTTGATCCTGCACTGGTGCGACCTGGTCGCGTGAATAAGAAGCTGTTGCTAAGTTACATGAATGCGACGCACATCCAGGAGATGATTGAGTACTACTGCACCACGAAACTCACGTCAGCACAAACTGAACAGCTCCAAGCAACGTTTGATAGTGCGATAAGGCATTTTACACCTGCTGAAATTGAAGAATTGTGTGCCGAATTTGAGGAAGTGGATGAGGTGCTGGCAGGATTTGTACAACTTGCCTCGCAGTCATAAATAGCATGCATATCGTATTTCCTAGTTAGACGTTCATCGATAACAATTGTACTTGTATTGATCGCACCATCTTGGCTTTATATCGTGCTTCATCACGAAAATGAATCCAGAAACTTATCTCTGTGGTAAAGAATACACTTTTCGGCTTCGAATCGACGCAGCAGTTGCGTGTGTTGCGACTGAAGCTTCCGCATCACATCACGAAGGGAATCAATATGTTTCTGAAACTCAAACTTAAAGAAAGAAAATGAACTCTACAGGCTACTAGATATGATGGTTATCTACTTGATGTAAAGCATACTCATGTGTTGTAGTAGTTGTGTCGCACGTAAAGCCGCTGGTGCGCGCATCGAAACTCGCCATCGTTGTCGTTGGGATCCATCTTTGTGGAGCTGTGTGGAAAGCATTTTCAACCACAATCTCTCCCTACATAGAAAATGATAAGCTGATAGGATTGAGATTGATCTAGGAATCGTTTACATGAATAAATATGAAAATTAGTCTTTTGGATGTGGAGCCCATGACGCCGTTCATTTACTATGTCATAAATTATTCTATTTACTGTGTTTGAACTGTTATCTTTGCTGTGGACGCCCTGCATCAGGGGGATAGTTGTAGATCATCATATGATGTGGTAGGCATGTTATTTCCATTATTTTTATTCTCTATCAGTGTGGAGACGATCAAGAATGGCATCAATGGTCTCACACTCGGCACAAAGCTCTTCAACTTCTGCAGGTGTGAAGGCGTGCTTACGAGTGATGTCAACGAGTTGTTTAGCTTGTGATGGCGTCAGTGATGTTCTAAAGTAGTATTCAAGCATGTTTTGCAGTTGTGTAGCACTTATCACACCCAAGAACAGCTTTTTGTTGACTCTTCCTGGGCGAATGAGCGCTGGATCCAGTTTCTCTGGGTGATTTGTTGTCATGATGACCATTCGACCAGGCGAATCGATCACACCGTCCAAAGCATTCAACAACCCAGCGAGATTTAGTTTATCCGATGAGTTGTTGGAAGCTACAAAGCCACTGGCTCGCAGTTGATCATGTATTAGATCAGTCGAAATTGATTGACCTCCAGCTGCCTGCTGGGACGAAGAGAGCAACAAAGCTGTCAAGAGCTGGATATCCATCACAGAATCACTCGCTTCTTCTTGTTCTTGCTTTTTCTCTTCATCACTTCGAGACGCTACGACAGATGTAGCACAATCAATGTCTTCCATCACAATGATAACATTTTGGAAAGTCAACTTGACTGGCAAGTCCAGTCCATCGATAGTAAAACGCAGATCAAACATGGCTTCCATGAGCTCCTGGTTCGTTTTGATCTTGGACAATGGAATGGATAAAATATGACGACCAGTGTGCTGTGCGATGGCTTTGATCAGACTAGATTTCCCGGTACCAGGTGGTCCATGCAGCAATAAACCGAGCTTGTATGGGAAGCCAGTGATAGCAAATTTCCCCTTGCGATGTGTGAAATCCTCCAACAGCGTCAGCAGCTGCTCTTTCTCATCGAAGAAGAGGTTGTCGAACGTTTTGTCCTCACCCAGAACATATCGTTTATGCCGAACCCCACCCATTGTGTCTGTGCTATCTTCATCATTGTTTGCAGCGTCTCCAATATCTGTGCTCGTGTCCATTCCAGTGTCTCGGATGTACATATATCTCGCTGTATCCTTGGCTTGTTTGTTCAGCTCTATGGCTTCGTAGTATTCAAACGCCTTTTGGATAAATTCATCAATTTTGGCCGATCCTTTGGCTGTACGCAACGTGCGAAAATGGAAGAGTGTCTTCTCTTCTTGAATCGGGTTTTCCTTGCTGGGTTCTCCCGTCGAGATGACTTCTTGCATGAATTCGATACCGTTGTCTAATGGGATCCACGTTTTCATGGGTGGTAACACACCCACACTGAGATCAGCGAGTGGGTCTTCGCTATTGAGGAAAGACAGATCGTCTTCAATTTCTGAAGCTGTCTCATCATCATCATCATTAGTACTGGATGGTGGATGCTCATATTTTTTGTTTACGATCTCATATCGCGCATGATTGTTTAGGAGATTCACGTGGTTCGCGATGAAGAGTGTCAGTGCTTTCTGGAGCAACCCATTTTTGCTATCGTGTCCATTTTCGCGCCTTATCCGTCCGTATCGAGCAAGTTGCTCGACCAGTTCTACAGTGTGGGTCACATATGTTCTCCCAGTGATCACACGCACAACTCGGTCATGTACACGCTTGAGCACCGTTGACGCATTGTCTCTTGACTGAGCGATGCGCTGAATGACCATCGGAATCGCTACACAGAGCACAAGGTCCGTGAACGCATTGCCGGTACTTAGGGTGTTGATGAGTCCAAATTCTAGCGCCGTCGAGTCAAACATGCTTCGTTGATATCAACACAGAATGTGAAATGGTCGCTTTGGGTTGTGGAAGCTGTGACATCTTGATGGGCATTTTTTTCGTTTACTGTGGGTACATTTTTAGAGTGGAATTCCCTCTATTATTTTATACATGGCGCATTGCGTTCATAGCTCTCTAGTGTTTTCATGGATCAGAGGAATGCAGCATCTTATATTTTGTGGGTACATGATCTCTTAATGCGTGAGTGTTGGTCTGCGGCTGTGCTCCTCCCTTTTGCTCTTTCCTTCTCTCTCTCACTCTCTCTTTATTTCGGCCATTTCCAATTTCTACCTCTCATGCCGTTGATCACATCCGCCAGAACACTACCCAAGACTCATAACAGCTCCGCTACTGTCTCTCATTCGACAAGTAGTAATGAACCAGTCTCTAGCCTCGAACTCGCGGCTCCGCAACTCTTCGTGAAGCGCAAACCTACTTTTCATGACAATGTGCTCGTTGATGCACTCGTGTTGGTATCCATTCCTATCGCCATCCAACTCCTTCTTGCACCAGGTACAACCAAGCAAATTTATTATTTTGCGAAAAGAGCAATTCTTGGGGATGAGAATGCAGGCTTTGTCGTCCGAGAGATCAAGGCGGCGACGATGTATGACAAGTGGGAGGTCGTGGACCAACAACGAAATGCTAATAATCAGCTGTTGCAAAAGGCGATTGCATTGTATATCGCAGAGCTCTTGGATCTAAAAGCCGATGATGCACTTTGCAATCTGGTTGAGAAGCCACTAGAGCTTCGAGAACGTCGTCAGGAACAACTCGAAGACGAAGAAGAGAATTCTAAAAACAAAGTGCGCGATGATGATTATGGCGATGATTTTTACAATAGTGGATGCAAAAGCGATGCCCTAGACAGCAACGAGTTGTGCAATTGGCACGTCTCAGCGATGCCTTGTCCGAAAGCGTGGGTAGAAGTTCAACCCGGTATCTTCTTCCAGTACGAGTCTCGAAACAAAAGCCAGGAAGATGATAACGACAATGACTTTGGCTATAGCGATCACATCAATCATGTATCGGATTTCAAACGCGTGGTCACAACGTTCCGCTTCAAGACGAAGCTGCCACGCGGCACGAAAAAAATCGATCGATTTATCCATCGCGCGTTTTTGAAATACCAAAAAATGCAATTGCTTAGGAATGCGAAGGACACGGGACGGTATATGTACGTCCAGCAGCTCCAATTGAACAATACAAACGGTCTTGGTAATGGGAATTCACCCAAAGACGCACCAGTCAAGTACCGAAGATACGCACTGGGAGAAGAGAAAACGTTTGATAATCTTTTCTTTGATGAGAAGGATTTGTTGGTGCAGCTGCTTGACAATTTCATGCAACGATCGGGCAAATTTGCCATTAAAGGCTTCCCTTACAAGCTCGGCCTGCTTCTCCATGGTCCACCAGGCACAGGAAAAACTAGTTTGATCAAAGCAGTGGCTCAATATACGAAGCGGCACATCGTGACCATTTCGTTGGGCAAGATCAAGACGAATCAGGAGCTGATGGATGCGGTCATGGATCTGAAATTTCCGATCCAAGGCAAAGACTTACCTGTTAAAATGCGATTCGATCAGGTTGTTTTTGTGATGGAGGATATCGATTGCGCTTCGTCAGTAGTGTTATCAAGAGATCACTTGGCAATAGAAGACAGTAACAAAAGTGATACTACCAAAAAATCAAAGTCATCCTCAAGTGCTACAAGAGACAAACTCAATCTGTCGGGTTTGTTGAATGTGTTGGACGGAGTGATTGATTGTCCTGGCCGGATTATCATTATGACAACGAATCATCCAGAGAAACTAGACCCCGCTCTCATTCGCCCAGGACGAGTGAACAAAAAATTATTTCTTGGGTACATGAGTGACCTGCAAATTGAGAAAATGGTGTCGCATTACTTTGGAACGACAAGATTGACTACGCAGCTACGAGAGAAAATGAAAAGTAAATGTGCAGTGAAGCGTCAAGTAACGCCTGCGCAAGTCGAAGAGTATTGTATAGAATGCGCCACAGTAAACGATGTCATTGAGCGACTCATTTGTAGTAATTAAGAGCTAATTTGTTCGATTGAATGGCATTCATCTAAAATTTTTGATTGATAAAAAACACAGACACATACTAAATACTCGCATTTCTTTTAGTATTCAACAAGGTTATTTTTCTTATTCATTATAAGACAAAAGCAAAATCGTTCCTACTTCGTGCAGTGATTTTCTTTGATATTTTATCATCTATTCTTTCCTTTCTAAAATGTTGTTTTGGAGCTACCCACTTGCTGGAGACGTGCCAGTGCTGCCAGCGCCGAATCAATGTCGTCGAATTCCGCACATAACGCCTCGACTGCTGCGGGAGTCACAGGTTGCGCTTGCTCCCCATCCACTGTCGCAAAAAGTGTTTCTTCTTGCTGCTTGGTCAAGGTCGTCAAGAAATAATACTCAAGCATGCTCTTGACATGAAAGGCGCTCATATACCCGAGCATGAGTTTCTTGTTGACTCTACCAGGACGAATAAGTGCTGGGTCAAGTTTATCCGGGTGATTTGTCGTCATAATCACGATCCGACCGGGGCAATCGATCACACCATCCAAAACGTTCAACAAACCTGACAAATTGAGCTTGTCATTCGAAGATGAAGCAAATTGAGACCGCTTCCTCCGTCGTCTGTTATTCTGAGCGGAAGTAGCAGTTTGATGCTCGCGTGCCATTACTACGGATGCAGCACAATCAATGTCTTCCATCACAAATACCACGTCCTCAAATGTCATGTTGATTGGCAAATCCACTCCTTCCACTGAGAAACGCAAGTCAAAGATTGCGTTCATGAGCTCTTGGTTCGTCTTGATCTTGCCCAACGAAATGGTCACGATGTGCCGCTTCGTATATTGAGCCACTGCTTTGATCAAACTAGTTTTTCCTGTGCCTGGTGGACCATGGAGAAGCAGACCGAGCTTGTAAGGGAAACCTTCGATGGCGAATTTGCCTGACCGCGTCATGAAATTGTCCAACAGCTGTAGCAACTGCGGCTTTTCATCGAAAAAGAGGTTCTTAAACGATTTCTCTTCGCCCAACGCGTATCGTTTGTAAACCACAGCGATCGTAGATTTCTCACCACCATTGTCTCCATCGCCAGCATCGTCACCTTGTGCTTTGTTTTCTTGCAATGTCTGGACGTACATGTACTTCTTCTTGTCATTAGCAAGTTTCTGAAGCTCCATCATTTGATATTTCGCGAAAGCGTCTGCGATCAATTGATCAATCACTTTAGTCCCTTGCGGGCGCTTGGTCTTAAACTGAAATACCATTACGACGTCTTTGGTCTTGCGGGTAGCACCTCCATCTCCACCACTATTGTCATCACCACTATCTGGATTGTCGATGTATTGACGAAAAAATACATCACGATCGACTTCCACCCACGTGTTCATCTTTGGCAGTGTCCCAACACGCAAGCGATCGATTGCGTACGAATCTTCAGAATTACTGGAACCGTCATGACTATAATCATCATTGGTACAGTTCTCCATCGTGTTTTGAGCGATTTGAGTTGGGTCTTTTTCCACCATTTCATAGCGAATTTCTTTACCCCGCAGTTTGAGAATATCGGTGAGATGTGCAGCAAGAGCTTTCTGAAGGATGTGGCCATGGCGATGCTCGTGGGAATCTTCCACGTAATACGGACCATAGCGAGTAGTGGCTTTGACTTCGCGGTACACAAAACCATCACCATCTTTGCCAGTGATTGACGACATAAAAGTCCTCCACGCAATGTCCATTTGACCGGGTGTGAGTACGAATTGCAAGACAATCGGAACCGCAGCGAGCAGTAGCCCATCGAATAGGTAGTTGCCGGTGGCCGAAGACGTGGAAGACGTGGAGGTAGCGTTCGCTGCCTGGAAGAGCGGCTGCGAGAGCGTACCAAACATCGATGCCAAGCTATCACCGTCCATTTGCTTCTCGTGTTTCTTGTTGGTTAATGAAGCAGGCTAATGCATTGGAATCACCCACCGTGCCTTTTCTCTGTCTGTTGATAGGAGCGGATCTACTTCATACGCGAGCGAAGGTAGACAGGCAATATAACCTTATAAATTATTACCTTTTTAAATAAATGGATTATTTTCATTTATTGTACTATAAAATCCCTTATAAATTTATAAAATCATATTTTTGTTATTGACTGTGATCAGGGCATAATGTATGGATCAAAGTTTGGGTACATTCTGACTTGGTGAATGACGGTCTCTGATTGAGCAACTCAGAGCCACCTTCTTCAGTTCTGCATTTGCATTTTATCAAAAGCGCGAGAACAAGAAGCTGCTCCTACTATTCTATTGAAGACATGTCGACGTCGACTGCTCTGGAATTCGGTGTGATCAGCACTTTGCGCACGGGCCATGCTGTCTACGACCTCATGATCTGCATGATCGTACCTGCCGTGATCCAGAGGATCACTTTGTCGGGTAAAGATTCGCTGCAGCTTTTGCGCGAGGTCATCGATTTCATCCGCAATCTGCTGTTCCCACGCAAGTACGTCAGTCATATCGTGGAAACCAAAGAAATGTACAGTCGACGTGGTAAATTATGGGACGGTGGTGAGTCCTCGAAAGACAACCAACTGTTGCAGAAAGCCATTTTATTATACCTCGCGGAACATTTGAATCTTGACAATAACGCCGCACGATACGAATTGCTCGTGCGTCCTCACGCCAAGAGGAAGTTGCTGCTGGAAATAGAGTCTTCAGATATGAACTGGGAGAAGAAGAAGCGACTGGCGGCACTGCTCAAGCAAGAATCGTCACCTGATGTCGCTGACTTGCAAGTTGGTCCGCTACCACCACTGAACGAATGGGTGAAGGTTGAAGAGGGCATTGAATTTAAAAATGAAAACAAAAAGGATGAAGCCGAGAGAAACTCAGGTTTCCAAGAAGCTAAGACGACGTTCTATTTCCGGTCGACATTGAAAGATGGACCGGAGCGCATTGACGCGTTTGTGGAGAAGGCTTTCGAGTACTACCGCGCGATTGAGAGCAAGAAATTCAACGATGATTCCGATCGGTACATGTACGTGCGCTCGAACGATCGTCCACCTGCAGCTGATGACGATGATTCCAGCAAACTCAGTGCCCCATACCATAAGCGATATGCATTGGGGAATGATAAGACGTTCACCAACGTTTTCTTCGAAGAGAAAGATCAATTGTTGCAATTGTTGACGAATTTTGAGGAAAAAACAGGCAAGTTTGCAATTGAGGGTTTCCCGTACAAGCTGGGTTTGTTACTATATGGTCCACCTGGTACAGGTAAGACGAGTTTGATCAAGGCTGTAGCAAACCACACTAAACGACATATCATCAATATTTCACTTGGAAAAATCAAGACAAATCAGGAGCTGATGGATGCCATGTTTGACTTGCGCTATGCAGTCGACGGACTAGATTTACCGGTGAAAATGGGCTTCAAGGACGTCGTCTTTGTGATGGAAGATATTGATTGTGCGTCTTCTGTTGTTGCTGCTCGTGGAAATTCGACTTCAGGAGCAACAGAACCAGACTCGGGTGGTGAAAACTTGGAGAGAAAAAAAGAAGAAGGAGATGAAAACAAAGAGAAGACCAGTCAGCCGGATGAAGATGTTGTAGATGTGGAGTTTGATGATTATGACGATGGAGAAGATGACGGATTTATTGGCAGTCAACTGTTCCGTCGTCGTCGACGTGGTAACCATGCGGGCTTTTTTGACATGGATATGGACGGTGACGACGATCTACTCGCTGCATTGTTGCAGACACAAGGAGGAGAAGTCGAGTTTGGACCAAAGATGAAAGGCGGCTTTGTCTCCTCCTCGAACTCATCCGATAAACTTAATCTGGCCGGTTTATTGAACGTGTTAGATGGTGTGATTGATTGCCCTGGTCGAATTGTGATCATGACAACCAACCACCCTGAAGTTTTGGACCCGGCATTGGTGCGTCCAGGTCGAATCAGTAAGAAAATCCATTTGGGTTACATGAATGATCCGCAAATTGAGCAGATGGTGGCGTACTATTTCTCAACTGAAATAACTAGTGAACAACGTTCACGACTGACTGCTCGTAACCACGATGTGTTGTGGACGCCAGCTGATGTTGAAGAGCTTTGTGCCGAATATGATAGTGTCGATGCGGTCTTGGATCGGATTACTCAACAAGAACCTTAAAAAAACTGATAAACTAATACTTAAGATGACATAGAATAGTAATGTATAAGTTAACATGCTGGCTTGTTGAGTATATCGCATTTGTTATCTCAGAATGGACAATAAGTAAATAAATGCGGAGCCATCCGCCTCGTTCGTTTATATCAATTCCAGTCCCAAACACTTCCATCTCAGCAGAGTGAGAAGATTGGCCCTTGTACTTGTGCTTGCCACCGTAGCGCAATGAAAAGCACTTCCATTAACCAGATCTCGGTGCTGACCACAGATGTACTTGGAACGATACCACCAAAATCGAGTTCACAGTGTTCCTTGTTATCTCCTGCTTCTTTAAACAGAATCCTGATACAATGTAGCAAAGCAAGTAATATCCTCAGCATTCCAGCTACACACAAGTAAACGGCAGTATCTCTTACCAAGTGTACATATCCAGCCACTGTTCCGTTTGAACTATCCGTTCCGATGGGTTCTCTGATTCATTAGTGCTGGTTGGAAGTGTCATAAGTCGTTCTCGATCAATGGATCGAAACAGGATCATGTATCCATTATCAATCTGCATGCGCGTGACGAGAAAGAGTGATCGTGCGATGGCTTTGCCCTGTGAACTCTGGAAGACTCGAAACACTATGAAGTTGTCGTCGTCGACCTCTTGGATTTTATGCAGCTGGGCATTCATAGATTGGGAGTACAACTGGGAAAAGCTCTTCATCGACGTGAACACTGGCCAGCCACGCAATGAAAGTTGAGCAGGTGTGAACCCGTAGAAGAGCTTGGTGAGCGTGAACTTGAGCAGCCCGTGTTCGACTTTTCGCCGATCCCGCCATCCGAACACTCTGGCACCGGTTGTCACGTACGTGCTGCTCAGCAGAAACTGGCAAATCTCTTTATACTCTCGACATGCGATCTCTTGGCACTCGTCGACCATCATCGGATTGATCAAAGTAGGAACAGCACGGAGTTTGCTGAAGCCAATTTCCTCTGCCTCACTCTAATGAAAATCAACGAAAAATGTTCCTAACATGGAATATAGTGACGACATCCAATCATTCACATAATTTACCTTTTCTTCATCCAGTTCGGCAGTGAAACGCTTCATTTTTATTGCCAAGCTTTCCCATTTCGTCACTTGGTGTTGGAGTTCGGCATTCTCTTGGCGTAGTTCCTCCTTCAATTGCGACATCTTGGTGTAAGCTTCCACCGATGCCGACTGCTGTTGCGTGACCGAGTCACCAATAGCAAGCAGAACTCCTTCATCACTGCCTGCTGTTTTGTCGACAATTTGTGCATGTAGATTTAATGCTTGAGTGTATCGCTTCTCCAATTCGTTCACCTCCTCTCTCATCTTATTGATCCTGTCCTGTTCATATACAAACAGTAAGATTGGACAAAATCAACCCTTCATTAAAGGCGTAAGAGGGGAGATGCCGATATAAATATCGTACAAGTTTGCGATAGTAGCTACGTTTGACATGTTGTCGCTGACGCTCCTTCTTCTGTTCCAACGTCAACAGCACCGATGATCGCGGTGGAGTCTCCATGCTTTTGTTTTGTTTTGGTTCTTCCTCTCCTCTCTCTCACCTAAACAACCGCCAATGGTGGAATGTTCCTGTTACAAAAACGCACACAAACACACAACACTTTCAAGTTATCCCTTGTGCGTCATGACTTCTGGGTCTGGTCTTGTGCTCCAGAGTTGTACCTTTTTCTACTGTACGCGCGCCATTCTTTCGAATACAACAAAAGTCCATGCCGAGTTTATGTACCAATGGATTATTTTGTGAAGAATTGCAATAATATTGGCTAATGTTGACATCTACTCCCGATTACCAGCATACGAACTAATCGCGTGGACGCGTCTGAGAGGTTGTTAGACTCTCTCTCTACCCACGCATGCACCTACACTCTATTATCCCCGTTGTAACTCTAATAGTCTTAAAAGTCCATGCAAGAGATACATGCCGAATGTAAGGATGTTCTTCGACGCATTCACACCTCGCTTCCAAGTGATCCTGCACTTGCTGTTGTTGCAACGGAGACCCTAGTGGGAGTGCTTGACGCTCGTGATTCCATCAGCCTTTTTCGTCGGAAATGACGTCTCCTCAAGTTGCTGATAGCACTCAGAGCACCGCTGGCTTGTGCGGTACTCGTCGATCTGCAGCACGCTCGCGCGTGTTGCTAGCCCGAATACGCCAGGATCATCTGGGTGATACCTTCGTTTAATAAGGCGTCGTACGACCAGTATATGACAAATGTCACGTACGTGTGGTGGTACCTCGACTTTTTGGTGAGGTTTTGTGCATTGCATCTATTTCGTAAATGGCGTTTCCTTCAGTCCAGATTTAGTCGGAAGACGTTGGTACATATGGCAAAGCGGTTGGTACCCACACTAAGTTCTCAGGTTTGCATTGCTGTTGGTGACTGGAGTCAATAGGACCCCATCAAGGGTCGCGCGCACGGACCTGTGAAACAGTTCACACGTGAGTTGGCAACACGCGCGAGCGTGCTGCAGATCGACGAGTACCGCACAAGCCAGCGGTGCTCTGAGTGCTATCAGCAACTTGAGGAGACGTCATTTCCGACGAAAAAGGCTGATGGAATCACGAGCGTCAAGCACTCCCACTAGGGTCTCCGTTGCAACAACAGCAAGTGCAGGATCACTTGGAAGCGAGGTGTGAATGCGTCGAAGAACATCCTTACATTCGGCATGTATCTCTTGCATGGACTTTTAAGACTATTAGAGTTACAACGGGGATAATAGAGTGTAGGTGCATGCGTGGGTAGAGAGAGAGTCTAACAACCTCTCAGACGCGTCCACGCGATTAGTTCGTATGCTGGTAATCGGCAGTAAGTCAAGCTCCTCACCTCGTCTTTGTTCGTTTCGTCCACAAAAATGCCTGATATTGATTGCTAAACCTTCCCACTCATTGAGTTCTTGCTCTGGGTTCGATTGCTCGTGTCCTAAGGTTTCTTCCAATTCTTTAGCTTGGATATAGGCATCCATTATGGACAAGCGCTGGGTTATCGACTGCGCTTCCTCTTTACTAAAAAGCATTTTGTAGGCCACATTCACGTAGTGCTTGCGCATATTGCTTCTTCAAAATCGTTATTTGTGCATGCAGATCATTGATGTGGTTCTAATAATTCATATAAACCCACACACCTGTTAGAGAGTGGTCACTACTGCTTAGCATGAAAAAAAAGTACTTCAAGATTTTTGGATGGCTAATATGTGGTAGTATGTTCGCCGGAATGCAGTCACTAGTGCACTTTCTTTTCTTCCAGTGATAGTACTGGGACTTCCATGTTTGGTGAAGTTTGTGAGGCAAGCAGGTGATTCCCGAGAGTAGAAAACTCTGGGATGTGTACAGAGGGCTTGAGCGTAGTCATGAATGTGACGATATGTTGTCTGAATGAAGATTCTTCTAAAATTCAATTATGTCGATGGGTGGACAGACGACAGACGTTGTTGTCTGCATCGTCAGTGTTGATGGGGTGTGTGATGGGCTTACTATAACAGATGTGGGCAATTGGAAAGAGTCAGTTGACACGCCTTGTGCGAAATTAGTTGGCTGTAATTAGACATAAACCACTGGATGGCTTGGTGAATCACAGTTGGGATGATACCGGCTGGTTTTACTTGCCGCGTTTCTTTAACGTCCTAAAATTCTTGGTGGTTCAGAACTAGATGATTGCACGTCTTCCATCTAGCAAAAGACAAATGAGTTAAATCAATCGGTTCAGATCATTTGTCTATCTAGAGAGTGCAATTGGGTGTGACATGAACAAAGATGCTCACTAATTCGGAGGGGAAAGCCAATTTAAGTGGAAAAACGCCACAAAGCTGCTGTCGATATAACTACGCCAAATCAACAGCGTGATTGGTTATATGGTATATAAGCGAGTCAATCAAGATAACGTAAGAAACAGCAGCACCGAATGCCATGTGTTGCAATCACATGAGGTGGGTCAGGCGGACTATCTGATTCGTGTGACTGACGCATGATGACCTACTGCCATTACTGAACGTGGCATGGGCATAATGGAACTTTGATGGCAAATCACGTGACCATAACTAGGAGAGACAGCCACGCAAACATTTGTGGTGACTTGGCCTTCATCATTAATTGTGATCAAAGAGACGTGTGTTGGGTTGAAACACGGTATATTTAACGTGGCCAGTTTACCGTGATCGGTTGGGAATCAGCGAGTTTTCTTACAGGATCAGATTGGTGCAACTACCTCCCTTCCAGAGTAATAAAAGCAGATGGAATTGCCTGCATTAGATGACCCCACCGAAGCGCCCACGCTCGAAGAAAAAAAGCGGCGGCAGCGGCTCCATGTCAAGCGCAGTTACTACCGTAAGCTGGTGAGACAACATTGCTCGTCACAGCGTAAAGATATTACGCTGGCTTTAAACGTCCAACTCTTTTGTCATGTACCTTACCACAGACGCGCATGAATGAAATGCGGGATCAAGTGAAGCTACTTAAGGACCAATACAGACAGGCATTGCAGAAGCGGGAAGAAGAGGAGATGGAGATTAGCGGACAAGCAACAACGCTATCCTTAAAACACAACATTGCATCAGAGTCCTACGCCAAAGTCTTGAGACTGAAGGAACAACTTCGACAAGAAAACGAGATGATGAAGGAGCAGATCGCTGAGTTTAATGCGCTTGCGATTAGGATGAGGCGGTTTGTCGGCGAATTGGAGCGAGAAAAAGTTGATAACTGTGTCATTTTATCTTCGTTATAGTTGCTTTATGTGGTTGAGAAAGCTAAATGACTGTGATGTTTTAATGCGTAGAAAGAAGTTATTAATTCTCGCTTTGGAAATGAAGACGCTGCAAATTTACTGGTGCTTCCCATGACGGCGGATGAATGCCATGCAATTATGCTTACCTCGTACGAAGAAGTCTGTCAATTTCTCCAGTCCAAGACATTCCGAACGACCGGGATCTCTGTCTTTGGCTGGCACGATCGCCGGCAATTGGATTGCAATCGATTAAAATATTCACTACAAAAACATTTCTCTGGGATTACTGCTTCGGAATTATGTGAACGAGGATGGTCGCTCGTGATGTCAGCCGAACGCCACGCAGTGCTCTATTCGCCGTCACTGCATCCGACAATTCACAAGGTGCAGGTCGTGGACGACAACAACGTGGTGCTTGTTCGTGTCTGCCATAATTTTTCTCCACACTATGATATCGTAACCAAATCGCTCTTTCTCATCACGAGAATGAAGATTAAAGATGGCTACATCATCCTCTGGCGGTCTATTGCATCAGAACGATTGCTGCCACAGATCATGGAAGTCCTTGCATTAGAGCATTTGGAAGCCGTGAAAAGTCAATATTGGATCGACATGTTTTCATGGTAAGTCAGTCCGCTATGAATAAATGTTCGTGGATTCCTTGACTGATAATGGCTGCTTCGATGCATTTCTGTGTAGGGTCATGTTCAAAACAGCAGGAGAATATGGCGAGCATTGTATAGTAGACGTCGGTGGGAACGCGTGTCTCGGGCCATTGATCACGGAAGAGTTCTGGATGCTAGAGACTCTACTGTTTACATTACGGTGGGAGGCTCAAGTGTATGGACCAATCTTCACCCTCTGCTGAGCAATACAGCTGGTTACTGGCGGATACCAGAATACGGACTAACCGTGTGGACGTGTCTGAGAGGTTGTTAGACTCACTCTCTGCCCACACATACGCCTACACTCTATTCTCCTCATCGTAACTCTTGTGGTCTTGGAAGTCCATGCAAGAGATACATAGCGAGTGTAAGGATATTCTTTGACGGATTGACGTCTCGTTCCCAATTGATTCTGCAATTGCTGTTGTTGCAGTGAAGAACCTGGTGGGAGTTCTGGTTCATCGAGCTGGTGTACGTGGTCGATGCACTGCTTGTTGTTGTGAAGCGACTGATGAACTATGATGGATGGTCAAATGTATTTACACTGCACGACACCATCCATGATCCTTTTTACTTGATTATTTACCATATCTCACTCAAATCTAGAAGATCTGACAAGTCTAAGATGCATATACACATGGCAATTTCCAATTCTTTGTCAATCAAAAATCACCACGAGACATCATATATGTTTATAAATGTTACTGTTAGTATGTAGTCTGAATGCAATTAGTCGCTACTCGACTTGGACAATCTCCCTATGCTAGATTCTATTTTGCTATCGTCGATATCTTTTGTCCTCTGCATGTGCTCGTAAAAGTCGAAATCCTGAAATCGAAATAACTTGTACCCATGTGTAAAGTGAAAGCTACGGCGTAATATGTTGAAGCAGAAATAAATGGAAGGAAAAGATTCCATATCCAAAGTTGGTCATTTCTTTTCTTCTTTTTCTGCTGCAATTTACGCAACTACTGCAATGAAAAGCCATGTGCTCGAGAGCAGCTGCAAAAGAATTTGTCAAAGATGCATCAGTAGCTCTTCACGTCACTCGCTTCAGTACGTCAGCGTCACTATTAGATTTTACAGGTTTTAACATCAAATTCGATAAAATGTTAATTACGTCATTTTTTTATTCTTTTTAACCAATAATTTTTCACGTTATTCCGCTCGACAATACCATGGAGCGAGGCAAATAAAAAGAGAATGCGTAGAGTTCGCTGAAAACATCACAAGCAGGATGTTACTAGCAGTATAGATATTAAACACTCTGCGCGATATGTGAGATGTAGCGATCTGCACTTGGTTCTCGTCGTTGACCACTCTTTTTACAGCATCATGCAATTCTTGCCCACTATGCGTTTGTTTGCAACATAGAGTCAAAACAAGTTGATACCACCAGCAAAAAACTGGTCATTTCTTTTTTTTGCGGAATTAATATTAGCCAATAATTACTCCTTATTCCAATTTTTTGCCAATAATTGAAGATTCTTGAAAATGACCAAAAACGCGGCATTGACCACAAATTTGCCACTTTATGCCACCGAGTGAAGAAGAGGGAGGAGTGCACATTTCTCCATTTGCAGGACCAGAAGAGGACAAACAACTGGTCCATTTAAGATGGAGCCGCTCACAGAAGAGAAGAAAAAGCTCACAGAAGAAGAGAAGAAAGCACGTCAGCGAGGTTACGTCCGACAAAACTACTACCGCAAACTCGTATGATCGCTGTTTGGTCTTTTTTTGTGATAGGCAAGAATATACGATAATCCAGACACTTATGGCCTTCTTTTCCCACTTATTGCATGATACATCACACAGAAACAACTTCAGGAGCTTCGCGATGAAGTCGACAAACTGAAAGGGCAGCTCATGGAAGCACAATGGAAACGAGATTATGATGCAAAGTTTTCCAATGAGGGCAAGAAGCAGATGCTAGTGGAAGCCATGGACAAAAATGCGAGGTTGAGGAAACGGCTTGAGGCAGAAAACGACCTCTTGAAGCAAAGGTTGTCCGAACACGAGGCATTGGCGGCCAAAATGGAACAATTCTTGCGCGAATTTGAAGAAGACAGGGTACTTTACGTTCACATGGGTTTTGCTGGTCCAGTGTTAACGTTTAACCCATTTTCTTTCGAATTATTGGTGTGGTTGCAGGATGATACCTCAAGCTTAAGCGATGCCCAATTATTGGTTCGTCCAATGACACGTGATGAATGTCAAGCGATCGCACGCGTGTCGGAAGAAGAAATTATGGATTTCCTTGTGAGCCACGCGTACGTTAGTACCGGTGCCAAAGTCTTTGGCTGGAGTGATCGTCGTAAAGAAGAGGGCAGACAGTTAAAATTTGCGTTGCAAAAAGTGTTTTCTGGGAACACCGATGCCATTGCTTCACGAAACTGGGCACTTACGAAATCGACGAAGCACGTTGCGGCGCTGCATTCAGCGTCGATGAACGCGCAATATCGAGTAGTGCAAAAGATTGATGAGGATAACGTCCTAATGCTGCGTGTGTTAAATATCACAGCCCATCAAACGGTGGCAAAATCGCTTGTGTTGATGACGAGATGGCGGACTGAGAAAGGTTGGCTGATCACACATCGCTCGATTGCACATGAACGATTAGTACCACAAGCAATGGAGATTCTTGGATTGGACCATCTCAATCGCGCGCCTAGACAAGGATGGAATGAGAATTTTACATGGTATGTTTGTTCATCGAAAGTGAAGGGTCGACAGGTGTTTGTACTTGAAATGATGATTAATTTCTCTCTTTCGGGTATATTTTCGTAGGATATTATTCCAAGAGACAGGAGATGGAATCTGCACGGTGGACTATGGTGGGACCGTGCCGTTGCTGATTGTCTATAGCCCCGAGGCATTTTTGTTGGAGGCGCTCTTCGTGGTTTTGCGATGGGAGACGCAAGTCAACGGCCCCATTTTTTCACTAGCACAGTGATAATTTTTTCTCGTTTATTCATCCCGTATATGGTAAAAGCAAATCTTCTACTGCCTCATCCGAGGAAAGAGAAAGCTGTGGATGATGCGGAAAAGGATATGTTAATGCCTAGGTAGCATTTGAGTAAGTTAATCAATTATTATACATATTGCAATGTTTATGTAAGCTCCACAAAACTCTGGTCATTGTGTAAAGGTTAACAAGTTTCAGGTTCTCGAATGTGTATGTGTGCATTCGGAAAGCATTAACAATTTCAACATCAGAAAAAAGATAAAAATACTCCATAACTCACAAAACCATCACCACCAACAAAATGTTTACAAGCTCTTCTGTTGCTCCAATGCCGTGGTAGATGTCACCTACAAAGATACATGGCTAACGGCGAGTCTATTGATGGATTCTCAAGAAGAACAGCTCGTTTGATTAACAACATCGTATCGGGTGTAACATCATACAAATGGGTACAAAATGATTACGCAGCGAGGTAGTACACATATCAATAGGACATCTGCGACAATCGCCCGTTTTATTACGTGATCTGTACACACACCACGAGATGAGATAGAAACATGGTTTACAAAATCAAAGGAAAGTAAAGCTACTAAGAAGAAACGTCGTTTCCCTGTATAACTAACCTACTCTGGAATGAACTAATGCATGAAGCCTCGACATCTCATTCGGCAATTTGAAGTCTCAACATCACATCATTTTCCTATTCAAGAATCATCCATCGATCTTTTTAAACGGCCCTCATGTCTTCGTCATCGCTTCTGCTCATCACTGGCGCCTCGGGTCCACTCGGCACGTCAACGCTTAATCACCTGCTTGATACATTACATGTCGTTCCGGAACGAATCGTAGCTGGCACTCGTTCGCCGGAAAAGCTGGCAGCCTATGCCTCTAGAGGTGTGGTCGTGAGACCATTAGATTTGAACGAACCAGAGTCCGTACTTGCTGCGAGTAAAGGCGTCAGCCGCGCGCTTTTGATCAGCACCGCTGGAGAGCAACGGCTTACACGCATAGAACAAAATAAACTGGCAATCGAAGCGTTCCAGAAAGCGGGAGTTCAACACGTGCTATACACGTCCCTACCAGCTGTTACGACGCCAAATCCTGCGCATTTCGTTCAAGAACATGAAGATACAGAAAAAATCTTGGCCGAGAGCTCATTTCCAAAAGGATACACTGTTCTCCGCAATGGTATCTACTTCGAAGTTCATCAGGGGGAGTTCGCTAACGCTAACCAGAGTGGAGAATGGAATGCTGCCTCGGGTGAGGGCAAAGTTGCCTACATCTCGCGAGATGATCTGGGCCTGGCGAATGCTGTGGCACTGAGTAGTGACTCGACTGGAGCAAACATCTTGACACTTACAGGACGCGAAGCGATTTCGATTGAGGACGTTGTTCACAAATACAACCGTGTACTTGGCAAAATGTTCACAGTGAACCACGTGTCGGAAGATACTCGTACTGCGCAAATTCAAGCACGCACGGGGAGTTCAGAATCGTTTGCGCGAATGTTTGCCGTGTTTGAAGTCAACATGAAGGATGGATACGCGTCGGAGGTCACCAATGATTACAAGAAGCTGACTGGGAGAGATGCACAAACACTCGATGAGTGGCTTGAGGCCAAGAAAACTGCGCTTCTTTCTCCATAGGATCATGCAGAATTATGTTGATAGGTTTTTGTCATATATAAAACATCAGGAAATATCTTGAAAACCTTTCTTCAACGCTTTCAGGTTAATTGTCTCTAAAAACATACCCATCAACTCGAGATGTTTAAATCGCTTGGTTCCGTTCGAACTGCATCGACATTTTGCGTGACTAGTGCAATCGTGTTTAAATATTGTCCGTTTTTGTCGGAATGTGGCAAAATCAAATAACCATTGCCGATCAAACCTGGCTTTACCTTCATCCATCACTTTTTTATCCGCTCACTCCGAGCTACAAAGTGAAAACATTGGTCCTTGCACTTGCGTTTCCCACCGTAATGCCAGAAACAAAACCTCCAGCATCCAAACATCCGTACTGGCTGCCATGGTACTCGGCACGATGCCACCAAAATCCAGCTGACACATCTCGCTCTTCTCTTCTACATTCTCAAATAAAATCCTGTGTCCGTTTTCAATATCAGCAAATTTTACCACCAATGTTTATAGATTTTAAGATATTCGCACGCTTCTTACCATGAAAACGTGTCGAGCCACTGCTCATATTGTGGATCATGTTCGATATCCGACAAATCAAAGACGTTCATGGCTTCAGGAGAGATTTCTCGTTCCTGACCAATCGAGCGAAATAAGATCATGTACCCCGTCTTAATCGGAAACCGCGTGATCGAAAATAAAGACTTGGCGATCGCTTTGCCCTCTGGATTGCGGAATACTCGAAACTGCACGACACTGTTCTCGTCCACTCGCTGGGCAGTCCGAATCTGCGGATGCATTGATGGTGAATAAAGACTCGCATGGCGTTTCGGAGACGACACCACTGCCCATGACCGCAGCGATAGCTTCTCAGGTGAGCAATAGAAAGTTTTCCGTACAGAAAATCGGACGCGATTGCCCTCGACTTTGCGCCGATCGCGCCAACCAAAGATGCTGGCACCTGTAGTCACATAAGTGTTGCTGAACTGCAATTGTCGCATCTGTTCACAGGATAAGCGAGCAAGTGCCTGACACTCTTCGGTCGTCATGTGGCCAAAGAGTTCGTCCGTTCGATAACGAGTGTCTTGTTCCTCCAATTCTTCTTCCAGTTCAGCCTTGAAGCGTGTCATCTTGATCGCGAGTGTCTCGCATTCGTCGACCTGGTGTTTGAGAATCTCATTTTCTTGTCGCAGCCGTTCTTTCAGTCGCAAAACGTTCCTGTAGGCAATGACTTTTGCTGTCGCTGGGTGCTCTTCATCTATTGCTGTTGATAATGTTGGAGTCTTTTCTTGGTCCAACAATGCTTGTGTATATTGCTGTTGCAATACTTTGACCTGTTCACGCATCGTGTTCATGCGAATCTAAGTTGGAATAACAACACAGAAACGTTATTATTATTGAATTACCAATGTAGTAGAGAGAAAAGCATCAGCAAAAGAACCATACGAGCTTGCGGTAGTAGCTGCGTTTGACATGGAGTCGCTGGCGCTCTTTCCTGAATTCAAGTGGTTCTAGGTCGGTTGAAAAGTCCATTTAAATGCTTTTATGATGTTAGTGTCTGTGCTAGGGAATGGTAATGCATCCAGTCAGCAATGGGCAGCTGAGAGAGAGAGAGATCGCAACGAAGTGCAGTTGCACCAGCGTTTTTCCGTTGACTTCGTCACTCCTCTTCTTTTTCATTTTACAAAAAACGATCATAATACGATAAATGAAAATATGTGAATCATTATCAAGTTTCGTATTTTACTGCCGATTACCAGAATATAGCCTAACACTGTTCCAGCTGGCCATCAGAGCAGCACGTTGGACTCAGCTGATGTCCATGAACACATTCTGGTCTTAATACCCCATCAGTAGTCGCCCTTCAACAATTTCAACCATTCAAAATGACAAATTGATTCGCAGATTCACACCACCTAATCCAGGAGCCTAGACATCTTTATCGATTTATTACGTTCATGTGCTGAGTAATTGAACGATTATTGGAGCTGTGAGACTTGATTGTGTCGGTTAGCGTAGGAGCTAAGAATTTGACTCAAACAGTCTGTTTGAGGAACCATAATTTATTGTTTTTCTTAGCAGAGAGAAAAGATCGGCCCGTGGACTTGGCTTTCCCATCGTAAAGCAATGAATAAAACCTCCATAAGCCACATCTCAATGCTCACGACCCGTGTACTCGGCACAATCCCACCGAAATCCAAGAGGCAATGCTGTTTCTCTTCGCCGGTCTCTTCAAACAAAATCCTAACCATTCATTTTCCTTCAGTTAGTCTAACCAACCGAAATTCACCAAGGAAGTTTAGAATTCAAACTCTCAATTTACCAGGAGTACATGTCGAACCACTGCGCCTTTGATTTTGATATTTTTTCACCAGTCTTTTTGCACTCAGAAATGTCTCCATCCACTGGAAATAGTCGCTCTGATGCAATCGATCGAAAGAGAATCATGACACCACCCTTGATTGCACATCTCGACACCAGGAAAAGCGATTTCGCGAGCGCTTTGCCCTCAGCGCTGTGGAAAATGCGGTACATGACGACATTGTTCTCATCAACCTCTTGAACTTTAAACAGCTTTGCGTGCAAAGACGCCGAGTAAAGCTGTGCAAACTTGGATGGCGTTGAGTGGACCATCCAACTTCGTTTTGATATCTGGGCAGGTGTTCGGCGCTGAAAGAGTTTGGTGAGCGAGAACTTGAGCAATCCATCGCGATCAACTTTGCGACGATCACGCCAACCAAACACACTGGCACCAGTCGTCACATACGTCGTGATCCTTCGAAATTTGCTGATGGCCTCCAATGTTTCGTGAGTGAGCTGATGGCATTCGTCTACTGTCAATGGTACCGCTAATCTACCAACGCGTCTTGATATGTCCGAAGCGTGTTCAAGACTAATCTGCTACAAGCATTACAACAGAACAAACGCCCTGGGACGATTAATCTTGAGTCAACAAGTAATTCGTTGGAGTGTATCAATTACCGAAATATCCTCATATGTCAACATGATGCGCTCCATCTTGAGTGCTAGTTCCTCGCATTCATCGAGTTGTCGCTCCAGTTTGGCATTCTCAGCGCAAATAGCCTCTTTCAATTGCGTCAGTGTTGCATACGAGTCAATGATTTTGTGGTGCCTGTGATATGGAGAAACTAAAAGCGCATTTTTCTGATCATGTTGATGTTGGAGCTTTTGATAGACGTCAGTCAAGTACTTGACTTGATCCCGCAAGACATTGATTCGGTTCTAATAGCATATAAGTAAGTACCTTAGATGGGGTGTAGAAATGAGAGACTTTCTGCTAAATGAATTAAGGATTTAGTTACGTACGAGCTTGCGGTAGTAGCTGCGCTTGACATGAAGCCGTTGTCGTGCTTTCTTCTGTTCATCCGTTAGCGCGGCTTTGGGCTCAATTGAGGGAGTAGGGAGCTCCATAGCAGCTGGAATACGAAACCTCAAACTAAAACGCGTTTGTCAAGCGGTTCTGAATTGAATGAATAAATTGTTGAACAAACTTCGCCTGTAAGTAAAATCAAATAGAAACGCTATAAATACAGCAAAACAGGAGGGATCAGGATATCACGGCAACAAAAAATGGACCTTGAATCATCCTCATTTTGACTCTGGGAATACTTTTTTTGTTTCTGATGCTAGTGGGTCCATCTCTGCACAAACCAAATACCCACCGCCGTAACACACGCAATAGCTATCCACCGTTGCCACACATTTGCCCCCTTGACCTATAGCTTCGTCCTCTCACAAACCAGAGTGACTACACCTGCGCGTCAATTTCACAAATTGATCGAGGCTTGGCGTGCAAACCCTAGAGCTTTTAAACAGTCTTCGTTGATTCAAAACACTTGGCGGCATTCCACATGGTGATACCCTTCAATAAATAACAACCGTAGAAACCATTCAGCAATGGTAATGGCAATAACTGACTTTCAATTAGCGGCGCAGAGCGAGAATCTTGGCCCCAAGACCAGTGCTTCCCATCGTCTGACCATGAGCAACCGCTCGAGTATCCACACATCAATTGGTGCGGCCATTGTACTGAACATGACACCACCCAATGTTATAGTGCAGTGCTCGTCGCCAATTTGTTTAAACAGGAGCCTGTTAATTCAACACAACCAAGGTTTATAATTAGACCATTAAGACCATCGACAAGGAGCACTTTGATTCTGTTCACTCACCATGAGCATGGGCCAAGCCATTGCTCGCTTTGTACCTCATGCTGTCGGTTTGTATTCTATCCAAATACTTCCATGGCTTCCGGCATGAGTCGATCAGGTGAAAGAGGGCGAAATTGAATCAGCCATTTTGTGTCAACTAGAGTTTTCGTCATGAGGAACAAAGATTTCGTAGGCGCGCGATCTTGAAAATTTTGGAACACACAGAAGAACACGATGCTTGAGTCGTCGATTTTTGGGGCAACGTGTACTTGCACATGCATGGACGACGAGTAGAGACGCTCATGGGCCTGCGATGAGCGTAGCATGTCTATAGTTTTCAGGCAGAGTTGCTCCGTTGTGCATCCGTGGAAGAGCTTCTTTAGGGAGAAATTCAGCAGCTCATGTTCGACGACTTGGCGATGGTCGATCCAACCAAATGCATCCACCGCAGTCGCGATGAATGTCATATTCATCAGAAACGATCGAATTTTCCCCCATGTTGTGCGCATTAAGCCATGGCAATCGTCTTTCGTCAATGGAAGAAGCAGAAGGTTATGAGAAGCGGATTTCACACCACGGAAATTGGATAAGTCGATCTATAAAGGAATAGAAGCGATTTCATAAATGCAAATTAATTGAAATTGGAATGTAGCCAAAAGCTCACCTTTTCATTTTCTAGATTCTGTGAAAAACGTTCAACCTTGTCGACGAAACTCTCACATTCGGCAAGGTGGAGCTTGAGCGCGGTATTTTTCTCTCGAGCCCGTTCTTTCATATATGTGAGTTATGCGTAGACCTGAACATTGCAATTCGCATTGCCTGAGGTGCTGTCTTCAAATACGCATGGATTTGGAATCTGCTGCTGTTGCTCCTGTTGATGCACTACCTTGGCAAACTCATGGTCGAACTGATCCAGTTCTTCTCGTAGTTTTTGGGCATGAATCTACATTCAGTTGCGTTAACATATCGTCAAATTTGCAGTGCCAATTTACCGCTAGCAAAAAAAGCATCTTAGGTTGCGTACAAGTTTGCGGTAGTAACTACGTTTGATCTCTTGTCGATGCCGCTCTCGCTTGAAGGCATCAGTTGCCATTTGCTTGTTGCTGAAATCAACTAAAACTATGAATCGTCCTATTGAACGTAGCGAAAAGTTTGCTGAACACGCTGTCGGTAATTGTCGGCGAATTATAAATCGAAGACGATAAGATTACATTCCGTTTTTGTTCCGAAAAGATAGATCTGCCACGATTTGCCATGATAACATCAAGTTGGATCTGTACGTAACAGGTTGAACAGTCAAGTCTCTAAACACAACGTTTTCTCTACCAAGGATCTTCTAGCTGGATTTGCATGTCAACGACATTGGATACCTTGTCTTGATTGGATCGATCATCGTCACCATCACCATCATCAACAACGACGCTCAGCTTGTTGTAAACTTAAGATTGTTGTTGTGCTGAGAAAATGATACGGAAAAAATGCAAACGCTTGTATAAATCGGCTCAAGCTGCGGTTCTGCACCGTGTTGGGCTCTTTCCATGTCAGCCGAATGGCTGTCAACAACGAGCGAATTGGCAGAATGCAGAGTGATTTCATAGGATCAATACCAGAGGTCAGAAGCACTTCCAAGGGCCCTATTGATGGGTAATCGACAGTTTACACCAACACGAATAAAAACGTTTGAATCTACGCTTCGTCACGGATTTGAACAAATCGAAAAGATTGGTCCCAGTACATTCGTCTCCCATCGCAAGACCATGAACAGGACCTCCAGCATCCACATTTCCGTGCTGACAACCATCGAACTAGAAACTGCGCCACCAAATGTCATACGGCAATGATCTCCATTTTCTTCAAACACCGCCCTATAAAGTTAAACATAATTGGAATTCCTTAGTTTCATTTTCGCTAATAGTTTTTTATCACAAAGAGGAATGAACTTAATGGGCTTACCATGAAAACATTTCGAGCCATATCTTGTTCAAGGCCATTCGCTCAAGTTCAATTATATTTAACTCGTCCATTGCATCTTTGATCAATCGCTCCGGTGCTAATGTTCGGAAGAGTACCATATATCCGTTCTCAACTTGGATTTTCGTGGTTAGGAAGAGTGACTTCGCGACTGCTTTTGTCTGTGGATTGTAAAATGTACGAAACAGCACGACGTTGCTGTCGTCCAAAGCATGGACAACGTGAATGCGACATTGCATCGATGGTGAGTAGAGTGATGCGTGGCGTGTGGGCGACTCGGTCAGCGCGAATGTCTTTTGTGCTAATTGCAACGGTGTCGTCCGGTAAAACATCTTACGGAGTGCGAATTTTAATTGATAACCGTCCACTTGCCGGCGATCAGTCCACCCAAACACACTCGCCCCTGTTGTCAAGTATGTGGTGGTCGATAAAAAGGCACGCACATCTACCCAGGCTTTGCGTGCGATAGAGTGACATTCATCGATTGTGAGCGGATCCATAAGCAGATGCCGTGGAGGTATGTGCCTATAGTTTGCGAGATCATCTTTCTCTTTTCCTGTCTCGTCAGCCTGGTGTGTTAAAAACATTTGATCATCATTCACGGATAACCAAGAAGGGGAGCTATTTACATGCGTCAGATACCTGATCATTGGCTGCTTCATAGATATATCGTGCCATTTTGATCCCCAAGACGTCATACTTGTCGAGCTCATGTCGCAATCGAATGTTCTCAAAACGTAATTGCTCCTTGAGCTGTGTGAGCTGAGTGTATGTGTCGATGTTCTTGTCAGATACCTTCTTCTTCTTCTTTGTCGCCGATGTGTTCGCTTCTTGGTGCTGCAGCACGCGTGCAAACTCGGTCTGGAGCAAGTCTACTTCATTGCGCAGGGTTTGGATGTGCGACTAAAGGAAAAATAGTTTACATCTTACAGCGTAAATTACACGGCAACAAAGAAAGGAAGAAAGAGAAAGCATGTGTTGTTCTCCATACGAGCTGGCGGTAATAGCTGCGCTTGACATCGAGGCGATGACGCTCCCTCTGCTTACTTGTTGGTGTTGTGATGGTTGGTTTGCACGTCTCCATTCCAGCTTCAGCTTGTTTGTGCTTCTATCTGTTCCGTCTGTCGAAAAAAACACCAGTTTTCCTGCTGGGGTTTGTTGGGGCAAGATGCAGAGAGCAAGTTGATGAGCTGACTGATTGGACTATCGAGAGGAGTCATGCGAGTGCCCAATCAAGAAAGAGTGGGATCACTCGGCTATGTGCTATATCAATACTCTTGTACGCTCCATAGCAATCAAATGACTACTTTTATCGTATGCTTTAACCTTTATTCTCCACATCATTTGTACAACGTGTTGTACAAATGATGTGGGGAATAAAGATTAAAACTAAGATTGCCTTGAGAGTAGACTTTAGGATTCATTGGATGGAGAGACTCCTTGGTGGCTGTTGCTGCGTGTGCAATCATCTTGAAAGGCCATGTTGACGATCAATCGCGTTTCCAGAAAAATTAAATTATACACCTTGGGTGRGGAAAAAAGGTTAAGATATATGGAGTTAGAAACATTAAGTATACACCACAAGGTACTTCTCAGGAGTTTGAGAGTTTCTCATTTCGGTGATATCTCTTGAATGAATTATTTCCGGCTTCTCACTAGCGAAGCGTATTGAATTCAAGTATTTACCACCTCACGTTCTAGCGGCCATCCATTGAGTGTTGCTTCAACACCATTTGCCAAGATAGAAAGAACTGCAGCTTTGAGAAACAGCATAATCAAAAAATCAAACCAACTACGAGGCATCCTTGTTTTTGAACGTTGTGATAAAATGGCATCAACGAGCGACGGTATTGAAGAGAAGAACACTAAAAAGCGGAGAGCCCGTCCGGATTATGCGGAACGGAAAGTTTGACAAAAGCAAAGCGTATACACCACTGTGAAGACTGGCTGGAGAAAGTTTTGCAAAGACAAAAGAATAGCAAAAAAGATTGATGAGGCTGTGCGACTTTGTTCAAGAATAGCATGTGAGGCATCTATGCTGGCATCCGTCCATGTTTTGCGATTATTGGAAGTTGGCGAAGGACTTCCTCCATTGGATAATAACTTTTTCAATCGATGCACATCTGCAATAGCCAACTTGACCGGCAACAGAGAGGTTCATTCTGACTTGGAGACCAGTCTAGACCTTTACAGAACCCAGCACCCTTCAGTTTATGAACCGACAGAGAAGAAATCCTATATGAGCCAGATGTTGGTTATGATCGCTCAGCACGCAAGGCAGAATTTCCAAGTCAGCAACCGATTGACGTTCTACTCCCGGTTGTGTAAGTGGATACGCCTGCAGATACGTCTTCACAACAGTGACTATTTCGAAAAGCACCAAGGCAAGATAATCAAGAGTACTGTTTCACTGCTGGTCCGTGCAAGCATCCAAACTCAGCATAGCTTATCCAACCTGATGCTCGCGTACTCCAGGTTCAAGAAGTATCCCATCCCTACTGAGGAGATTGTTTGGATGCAAGAATTATCGGATAGAGTAAGAAACGAGATCGGACCGCTGCCACTCGACTTGAACAAATCACCGGAACGTCACATCCCCTTTCTCCGCACAATGCTGATAGATATACAAGCTCACGTGGATGATGGAATGAAGGGTTGCCGAGTCTGGTCTCTGCTTCCACAGAAACATTTCAGACCCATTTTCATCAAGATCAACACCACCGTCCTGAAGGAACTTGCTAAGGCTTTGGGTGATCCTGTTGAGCTTTACGCCGACAAAGCTGAGTTATGGCGCACGTACTTCAGTATAGGTCTTGTGACTAAAGACTAGCGAAAAGAGTTTGTGCACTTCATCTCGATCGATAGTATGCCAGTTGGTGTGACAATCTCCTGTCCAAAGCTTCCCACGAGAGAGCAAAAAGAGACATTTCCTCTTGAAGACCGGATCATCAGTTTAGATCCGGGAAGAAAGAAGATCTTCACTGCTGTTGTCTACAGAGATGAAAGCATGGCTACACTGCAAAAATCGAAAGGAGAGAACGTCAAACATGAAGTCATCCACTGGTCGAAGGGTCGTTTCTACAGAGAGTGCGGCTACCACAGACGAACAAAGTTGACCAAAGAGTGGATTGATGCTGAGCCTGATATCAAAACCTTCAATGAAAACGTTCCTTCGGCAAAAGTTCCAGACCTTATCTCCTATTTGAAACAGGTGAGATTTTGTCTCGTGTATTTAGATCGTCTTCTTGACGTGTATTCATCAAGGAGGATTCACAAGCTCAGCTAAAGGCAACATTGCTGTTCCTACAACGACCCTAGGGAAGAAAATTGGTTTTAGGTGTCGTGTTGGTGATGTGGACGAGTTCAGGGCGAGTATGCTGTGTTGTGCTTGTCACAAGAAGATGAAAGGAAATGTACCTGACGAAGAAATTGGCGGTAAGGGTCTTTATAATGTGCGACACTGCAAAAATAGTGAATCCCATCGCACATTATGGGACCGTGACATCAACGTCGCAATAAACATTTTGATACTATTCATCGACCAAGTGAAGGAAAAGAGAAGACTCGAGGCGTTCACGAGGAAAGAGAATGAATTGGTACTCGAAATCAAAAACTGGGGTGATAAACGATCTCACTGCTATGATTCCGGAAACGGATGAGTGTAGCCTTTATTCCCCGCGTGGTACAGAACACGTGGGAAATAAAGGTTAAGCATAGTTTGAAATTGTGTCGATGGCTTCAAATGGACACACAAGTAAACAGGTTTTCCTTGTCATGATAGCAAGAGACCCTATGGTTTCTTCGTACCAGTAGCTGTAATTAAGTCCTACTTTTTTCTTTCTCCATAAGCAATCTTGATACTCACAACCATTCTAATAAATCAGTTGATCTCTGGAGCCTGACACATGGTGGAAAGTCTCAATGCTCGTTTGCCGAGTTAATGTTATTGTTTTCTTCTACATTCTTTGTTTTTATTATCATATCTGGATAGGCCACTAGTCATCATGGCAGATTGAGAAAACTGGCCCCAGCACATGGGTTTCCCATCGCAGGACCAAGAACAACACTTCTAGCATCCACATGTCCAAACTCACCGCCATGGAACTGGATACAGACCCACCAAACGTCACTTTGCAATGTTCTCCTGCGTTCTCAAACAGCGACCTATATCATAAAAATGCAACCGCATCGAATGTCACTTTCTACCAGTAACCAAGCCAAAGCACAATAATTAAGCATCATCGACTCTTACCAGGAAAACATCTCTACCCACGTCGAAGTCAAGGCAGTTCGCTCTAGATCGGAGCATTCCAGTACGTCTAATGCATTCGGAGCGAGCCGTTCAGAGGCTAATGAGCGATAAAAAAGTACGTAACCTGTTTCAGTCGGCGCTTTCACTGCAACGAAAAGCGATTTGGCCAATGCTCGTGCTTGCAAATTGTGAAGCGTGCGGAACATTACGACGTTATTTTCATTGATTTCGTGTGCGAAGTGGATCTGACAGCGCATCGAGGGCGAGTAGAACGAAGCATGACTCTTTGGAGCAGTCACTACCACCCAAGTCATCAGTAGCAGTTTGAGTGCTGATGTCCGATGAAACGTTTTCTGAAGAGCAAAGTTTACGCGAATGCCGTCGTGTTGCCGTCGATCTCGCCAGCCGAATACGCTTGCTCCGGTTGTCACATAGCTAGGACTGGCCAAGAATGGATAGATTTCCAGCATTGCGGATTTAGTGATGTCGTGGCATTCCTTCGCGGTAGGTGGCTGAATCAAGAGGTGGGCGGCTACCTTGTTGTTCGAGATAATAACTTGTTCGGAACTATCGCTCTATCAAAATACGAGTAGTTAATTCCACCCATTATGTCTCTGAGTATTTTTGGTATAAAGTAAATTTGTGTTTCTGACATTTGCATCTTCCATTTCTTGCATATATCGCTTCCATTTAATCGCCAGTGCATCGTATTTGTCGACTTCTTGCTGTAATTTGTCATTCTCAAGTCTTAGCCGCTGTTTGAGTTTTGCAATTTTTGCATATGAGTTGATTGTACTCGGCCCTGTAGAATGGGAGTCTTGCTGTTGCTCCAGCAAATGTGAGAATCTTTCTTGTAATATCTTCATCTCCTGCCGGAGCGTCTCAACAATCTCCTGGTATTTGCAAAATGGATCCAAACATGGCAATGTAAGCGGGTATATCATCCACAGATTTGATAACCAGAACGGATATCGCGCACAAGCTGACGGTAGTAGCTGCGCTTCACGACCAATCGATGGCGCTCCTTCCTCTTTTCTGCGGGTGTACTGATGGCCGCTCCATCCCTTGTTTCCATTTCGTTTCTTCGCTCTATTTCACGATTGTACCGCTGTGGGTGTCAAAATTTATAAGGGTGGGATATAAGTCTCCTCTCGCTCTTCAATATGACCAAAAAAATCTAGCGTTTGTTGGACACTGGAAAAAAGCGGCGATTGCTTGAAAGTCGATGTAGGAGACACATGGCGAGCGTATGGATGTTCTTCGACTGCAAACGCTATTCTCACACTTAATTGCTGTACAAGTCCAGGGGTGTACTGACAAAGCAAATGTTCATTTGGCAGATAGTTACGAGCACATGCAGAGGACAAAAGATATCGACGATAGCAAAATAGAATCTAGCATAGGGAGATTGTCCAAGTCGAGTAGCGACTAATTGCATTCAGACTACATACTAACAGTAACATTTATAAACATATATGATGTCTCGTGGTGATTTTTGATTGACAAAGAATTGGAAATTGCCATGTGTATATGCATCTTAGACTTGTCAGATCTTCTAGATTTGAGTGAGATATGATAAA
>BCKE01000001.1:1153864-1235489 GCA_001600495.1 Pilasporangium apinafurcum
GGCACTTAGCACACTGGCGCACAATCAGGACAGCTGCTCCAACTCCACCGCACCCTACCTGCGTCGTCTATGTAAACCCCATGTTGTGGAGAAAGGGGAAGACGACGGTCGAAGGTCTCGGGGTATTCATGTGGTCCACGCAGCAAACCCAATCACACATTCAGTAAGTCGTACGGTCCGGGGATCGAACCCGTGACCACATGCACAAATTGCGCATGCAGACCCACTGAGCCAGAAGGCAGCTAGCATTTTCCAGTAAATCCAAAACTATTTATACACATTATAAAATTAAAAAGAACAATAAAACAAAAAGAACATAAAGACTCGCTTAACTGGATGTGCACGCCCATTCCGTCGTGTGCGTATCAAAATTATCACTGCGCTTGCTGTTTAGCAATGTTTGATATTGTGCTTCTTTACCCAATAACAGCAAAATGGTATATATGTTTGTAATTTACTCGTAAAATACACGTGGTGGTATATTTTTTTCCTTTTTCAATAAAGTGGTATATTTTTTTCTTTTTTGAATAAAGTGGTATATTTTTTTCCTTTTCCGAATTAGATGGTATATTTTTTTCATTCTCCCTTGTTTTTATCTTCGGACCTAAGGATTCACTCTCATCAAGATAGCTGAGACTCTTGATATAAGCAAACGAACTGTTCAACGTTGGCCCAGTGGTGTTAAGTTTGCAGCACGACCTCTCAATCGATCTCACCTGCGAAAATTGAATGACAACCAGCCCAACCAACTCGTCAATTATTTTCTCAATCATAATACAAGCACACTTGCTGACGGAGTTGTTTTCGTGAAAAATACGTATGACATTGATGTCTCTCTACGAACAGTCCAGCGCATCTTGCTAGAACATAAAATCACGTACAAAAAGACTTCCATTGCTTATCAAGAAGCCTGTAGCACACAACAACGTCATTTTTTGTCATCATTGTCCAAACATACAGGGAAAAGTGGATAGTGTTGGATGAAACAGCATTCTTTCTCAATCAAAGCCGAAAGTATGCATGGAGTATGAAAGGTCAGAGAACTATTGTGAGAAAGCCAGGAAGATGAGGAAATTTACATTCGTTGATCTTAGCAGCATCACTCAATGGCGTTATTGACTAGCGTTTGTTTTCAGGAAGTGTGAATTCGGTAAGCAAGAAACTGCTACCCGTACAGACGTGACCACAGAAGAAAAGCCAGACAATGCTGCTGGTAGTAATTATGATCCAACTGCAATCTCTAGCGCAAGTCAATTAGCTTGCAGAACGTAGAAAGAATAACAAATGTCCACGAGTGCCCACAGAGAGGCTCATCCCTCTTTTAGGATAGCCATACGCTATGGCATTAGAACAAAGCCCGAAAGCAAATGTGAGGGAACATCTTAGGAATTTTTTGGATTTTTTAGGGTGACATTTTCGGTGCCTTTGGTAATAAAACTGTACAGGCCGACAAAAGTCCTGCTTGCTTTTATCAACTTGGTGTGTACCTGTGAGACAGCGGGATACCTCGAAAACTGACGGGACAAGCAATATTGAGCTGTCCTGGATATGCATTGAAGATGAGAAGGTATTGCATTACCTACTGAAAAGGGACTGCCCATGGGACGAACCAGTCAATGGTTCGGCCATGCTTAGACACAACTGTGCTTGTAATGTGCGTGATGGGAAGAAGATATGGATGGATAGCCTTCACTTGATGTACGTTAATCATTTACTCGTCATTCATACAACGAGTTCATCCTTTATCTCTCCTTATGCAGCTAATGGCGCCGTCAAATGGCTCTTGGGAGGGCAAACATCGACAATGTCATCTAATTTCCTTTACGCAACACATACTTTCTTACCTTTGCATCGGCTACACAGCGTAGAACGCTCAATCGGTGCTACTCGAGAGAGGAAACACCGGACCATAGATCATGTGCTCAAAACGTAGTAGAACAAAAAGCACCTCGAGCATCCATAATCCACTTGATGTAGTCAGGGTGTTCTGCGCGACGCCACCGAACTCAACCTGGGCGCACCCATCGCCCACGAATTCACTCAGTACCCTATCAAGCAAAAAAAAGAAGCATTAGCACACAAAATCAGTATCACCAATCTAATTATCCATTTAACACGGGACAATAAACATACCAACAAAAAGTTTCCAGCCAGTGCTCGTTGTCGATGGATTCGACGGTGTTGAACTCCACAACGTCGCGTGCATTCACGAGCAAGCGCTCATGTTCGATTGGCTGAAAGACCACCATATGTCCAGTCTTGATTGGGAACCGTGCCGTGAGGTAGAGTGATTTCGCCACCGCCTTTAGCTCCGGGTTATAGAAGACACGTAGTAGCACGACCGTGTTATCGTCGATCACTTGGACCACGTACACTTTTGGATTTAGTGCTGGCAAAAAGAGTTTCGCGTGCAAGGTCGGGTTGAGTAAGACCGGCCACAAGACGTCTAGGGTTTCGGCCGGGGTGCCGTAAAATGTCTTGTGCAAGGAAAAATGGACATTGCCTGCCGCATCGGTCTTCCGACGGTCGCGCCAACCAAAAACACTCGCGCCAGTCGTCATGTAGTCCGCGCTCATGCGAAATTTTTCAATGTTCCAGCATGCTTTGCGAATCAAGTCGCAGCATTCGTCCATCGACAGCTCACGGATGACATGAGTCGCCATCTTTTTTGCTTCTTCCTCAGCCTATATTAGCATGGATAGACGCATGCATATCAAAGGTCATATCTATTTAGTGAGCCTACCACTCACGTTGTCGTCACTTTCATTCATCTACACACCTTTTCATCATTGTCTTGGTCCAGGATTCGTTCCAAGCGGACGGCCAGAATCTCACATTCAGAGATCTGCCGCGTGAGCAGAATGTTCTCGTGACGCAAGCGTGCTTTTAGCAGCGCAATTTCAAGATATTCCTTCTCCATATCGCTGGTGGTGCTCTTCACCAGCCTTTGTTCTTGCAGCTCGCGTCGGTGCAGTGCACGCGCGTATTGCTTTTCGAGCTGCGCGACTTGTTCCCTCAGTTCATTGATGCGTACCTATATGAGTGAAAACAAGGAAAATGATAAGTCCTGGGTGGATACTGTCCTGGCAACAGCACTAACAAAACGAACAAGTTGTCGGTCGTAGCTTTGCTTGGCGTAGATCCGATGGCGCTCTTTCTTGAGTGCTGGTGGTAGCGGTGCCATTTTCGTTGTGGTAAATTCTCGCCATTCAGCCCTTTCGATCTTCCTAATGAACAAGAGATACCTTCCTCCTTTGGTTCTATCTTCGTTTGCGAGAAAGTTCAACATTATTGGTCGAAACTGGTGAGATGATGACCCAAGTTTTCTGTGGAGCAATTGGTAAAGATTCGTGTCGATTGTGAATGATATCCATGTTCTCATATTGATGGCACCTAACTGATATCATTTGCTGCACCTGAGCTCCATTACGGTATCTGTAGCAAATCTTTTTCGGACTAGAAACCGTCTCCCTTGATTCCAGAATAATGAGTGTATTCCACTTATATATACACATGATCCTCGAGAAGAATAGTAGTCAATGTGATTCCACCAATTTCTCATACAGTATCCCAGTTACAGGACAAGTGAACGACTGAGCAGCCATTACGGAGACCATCACGTCAGTTATTCCGAAGCTTTCGACCTCATGCAGTTGTAGCTGCGGCGTACATGCGTACGTTCTCTTTTTCTTTCAACATCAACCAGCAGAGAGTTGTTCAGCAGCGCAATCCGTGTGTGCGACTATCGAAATGACTCTCTTCCTACCATTTGATTCATTTATATATCTATTATTGGCTGAAAAGATGTATTAAAATTATTATAATCCAATTAAAATTGATTAAACTGACAATTTCACCCTCTCGTGTATGGTCTCCTTTCCCAGAAACTATTGACGACCGGCAGCTTCTGCAAATCTTCTTCAAATCCCCTCGACAAACAAGAAGCTAGCGCACGACTCCACTCATTAGCACTTTACTAGAACACACCATCGTGCATTAATACGTGTATATACTCAAGTTACTGAGAAGAAAATGGACTCACCAGAAACGATGGCGTCCTGCTCATCGTCGGTCCGCGAGGAGTCACCACGCCCTCAAACCCGGAAGGACCGCCAGCGGCTTCATGTTCGACGTAGCTACTACCGCAAACTCGTACATTTAAACTTACTTCATCTAACAAATTTAGTTGTATGATGTTATGTAATCCATTACACTCGTATGTGTATGTGTATGGCTCTGATTGGTACAGAATTACATGAATAACATGCGGGAGCAGGTGAAGAAACTGGAGGAAGAGTATGCACAGGCGCTGAAGAAACAACAGGAAGACAAAGAAAAAGCGAAAAAACGCGAAGTTGGCAGCCCTACAAACGCACATGAAGTACCGATGGACACGAATACATCCACGACTATCACAACAACAATACCTAGTTACGCCGAGATACTGGGAAATTACATGCGAGCATCGCAACTCAAGGAGCAATTGCGGCTTGAAAACGGGTTGCTCAAGCAGCAAATGGCCGAATGCGATGTACTGGCGATTAAAATGGCACGTATGCTCAAGGACATGAACGAAGACGAGGTAAATGCTTTCCCATCCATTCATCCATTCGCTGATAACTTGTTCATGACCTGGTTGTTCTTCATTATATCAATCGATAGACTGACGATTCTACTAGTAGCCCCTTTGGGTATCAGCTGATCCACTATCTCTCAGTTGATGATGCACACGAAATCATACGCAAGGCACGGCAGCAGATGAGCAAATTCCGTCTGGATTCGTCCTATTTAACCACTGGTGCAAGTGTCTTTGGTTGGCGCGATCGGCGCAAGATGGAACCAGGACGCGTGCAATTTTCGATTCGGAAGAATTTTTTCGATACACCTGAACGAATCGCCACACATTCCTGGGATATTTGCGCAAACCCAGAGCTGCATGCTTCGCTCTACTCACGACGGTTTAGTCCCAGTCTGCATCTAATCCAGAAAGTCGATGAGGATAATCAAGTGATGTTGCGTGTGTTTCGTAATCCTGAAGAACGTGCGGTCGCGAAATCATTATTCTTGATGAGTCGATTCCCAATTGACACGGGTTACATGATTCTCTTCCAGCCACTTGCAGGTGAACGGCTTATGCCGATGGATGAAGCGAGCCAGGGTGACTCGGCTCTACATGTGCAATGGCTGGACAAATTTGCCTGGTAAGTAAAGGTATTTGTTGATGAGCGTTTGGATTGCTAGTAACGCACTGACTGCAAGTATGCTTACCGATTTAGGCTGATCTACGAGAAAGTTAGTGGCCATGAAGAGTATTGCCAGATGGATTTTGGTGGTACAGTGCCTTCGACGATGACAGCGAATAGTGAAGCATGGATGCTGGAGGTTTTGCTGATATGTCTGCGGTTGGAGAACCAGATCTATGGCCCCATGTTTGCGCTCTCTAGTAGTGTTGACAATGATTGATTGGATTTGGACACATTTATCGTTTTTTGGAGTGATGATGAAATGAGCGTGTGAGGATGATATATGGTTGCTGTTTCCGTCGTCAGATGATGATAACAATTATTTTAACATATGCCATACGGCTGAAATTGTCATATTAGCGAGTTCTACCTACGTCTCTCATGCAGTTACTTCTACCAATTTCGTAAATATTCACGATGTACTAGTCGTAATTACAGGACTTTGGTCTTCACTATTTTTAAAATTGTTGGGGTGATAGCTTGGCTCGTTACAGAGCGAGCAATTGGTCCATGAACTCGCGTTTCACACTGCAACCACATCAAAAGCACCTTCAACGTCCATTATACAATCATGTAGCGATCCTTTCACTGTTTGGAGCAGCGTCTTGGTCTACCGATATAAAGGAGCGTAAAGTGAGTGTGTAACTCTTCATGAAAGAAAGTTTACAAGCTTACCATAACGATGTATTTTACCATCCTCACCATTTCTCATGGCGTGGACTCTTTCAAATTCACCAGTATCTGCTCATTCACGCGCTCCATTAGATGCAATTTCGTATGCAACGACACCAAATACAGCGCCTGGCGTTATAGTGAAAAAGTATACATCGCGAACGTTTACTGGCTGAAGACAAGTGGTGAACTATTGAGAAATCTCTTCTTGAGTGAGAATTTGAGGTACCCGCTTTTCCATCTCTCGGCGATCGCACCAGCCAAAGACACTCGTACCGGCCGAGAGGAACAACAAAGTCTGCAGAAATTCACCAGTTTTTCCGCAGAATAAGCCATCTAACTCTCGGTATTCGTGGATTATCATGTGGTCGATCAATTGGGATGGATCAGTCAAGTCAACCTGCATACACACAAAAGCTTTGGTTACAATACCAATATTACCTAAAGATCTGGCTGATATATTTAACATTACCTCGCAAATGTCCACTTCATACATAACTTGTTTCATGTTGATCACTATGCTTTCGTAAGTAGCATGTTCAACCTTCATATGCGGATTTTCCACATCTCAATTGTTCCTTTAGCGTCAAGAGTTGTCCATACGAGTACATCACCAGCGGCTGGTGGACGGTCAGTGGTGGCGCATGCCGCATGCGTTCACACACTGTTTCTTTCCATCGATGCTCATCTCCCCTTCATAATATTGGATCATCATCAGAGAGAAAGACGCTTTTCGTTTTTTTACACATTCAACTCGAAATGGATCATTAGTTTGCGAAAAGTGATTTCTCTCCATCTTTCTTCACTCTGACAAATAAGGTTATTTCTAAAATAATAACTACAGAATAATAGAAATCTAGTTATGCTTGAACTGGAGTATCTATGACCATCGTATCAATGGTCGCAGCTTTATTTACAAAATAGAAGAAGCGCTTCTTGCACCAGAACGACAAATATACCAGCAGCAGCATCGTCGGGATCTCAATCAGCGCCGCCACAACACTCATCATTGCTGGGTCCGAGTCCAAGCCAAATGTTGCGACTGCCACGCCAAGCGACAATTCGTAATTGTTGCTCGTTGCTGTGAATGCCACCGTCACACTCTGTGCGTAGTTTGCGCCACAGCATTTTGAGCTCAACCAGAAAGAACTCGTGAAGATCAGCATAAAGTAGATCAAGAATGGGATCGTCGCGAAAAGCACCGAGCCGATTGTCGTGGTCAACCGCTGGCTTTGTGAGGCAAACAGCACCACAATCGTAAACAACAACGCCAAAAGCGCTATAACGTCCAGTTTCGGTGCAAACTTCTCAAAATACCACACAGTTCCTTTCCATTTAGTGAGAAAATACCAGCCAAGGATGCTTAGAGCAAATGGAATGCCCATGTAAATCCCAACGTTCATGGCGATTTCGCTGATGGTGATATGCATTTCGTCCTCGACCGCTAGCCCCATGGATTCCGGGAGATCGTTTAATAAAAAACGCGCATAGAACGAGTAGAGTGCCAATGTCAGTAACGAGTTCACAGCAATGAGCGCGGCGCCGTATTCAATGTCACCCTCTGCAAGTGAAATCCAGATCATGACCATGCCGATACATCTTGCACACCCCACTAAGCTAAACCCAGCCATAAATCCCGCGTCATAATGGAAGAAAGCGGCTGAGAGGAAAAACATAAGCAGCGGCGCCACGAGCCAATTTTGGATGATACTCAGCATCAGCAGCTTCCAGTTGCTCAATACATGAAGCACTAATTGCCATCGAACGTTCGCGAGTGGAGGGTACATCATCGCCAACAAACCAGCACCGACTAGCAAATTCATACCGCCAATAGTCGTCGAGTCGATAAAGGAATGCACCTCATCGAATTGCCCCAATGCGAGGCCAAAGCCAGCTGACAACAGAATCCAGAGCGGCAAGAAACGATCGAGAAAGGAGAGTTTACCGACGACATCCGCTGCTACAATTGATGACTCTTGCTGCTGGTAGAGACGGAGATCATGCTGCTCTGTGTCTTCGTCAGTCATTTTTGATGTGTGCGACTATCCACTATATTTGGCAGGAAGCCTTCATTAATTAATATCCGGTCTCTGAGTCAACATAATGGGCCCTTATCACATAAGATGATGTAGTTGGCCTTATCCATTACATAAAATGATGTTGTTGAGCCTCACTCATTACATAAGAAGGTGGAATTTGATTACAGATTCATGTGTCACAACACCACCTTCTCTATGTACATTATGGATATGGAGATGAGATACTGTTTGCGCAAAACATATCCCTCATGTATGGATGACACCATTCAGTCATCTGAGTACGTCATGAAGATCTCTGTACTAGTCAGTACAGAATGATGGTTCCTACTTTGGGGACAATGTTGATAACGAGGATTGTAAGGAGCTTGTGTAAGGATTGAAAACCTTTTATACCTTGACAACTTTAAAACCTTTAGTTGGTTATGTAACTGAATCAGCTACACACACAATAGCGATAGATGAAGACTTAAGAAAACCCAGACTCAATGAGACTGGAGCTCTCTACTTGAATAAGACGCTTGTGTATTTGCTGGAAAAATGCAAAGTGAATTTAATGAATTATTGGCGGAGAGAAATTCCGCAAAGTTCTGCAGTGTAGCATATCCATAATCATTGGTAGCACCAGAATAGGCAAATGAGGACAAGATACGAGGACGAGGATAAGAACAGAGGACAAGGAGAAAGGCTCTAGGTAAACAAGATAGTTTTACTTGCATGTATAGAGACCGTAACACTCACTAATCAATTTGCTTAAAAGGCCTAACATACCACATGCAGCTAACCTCTTAATACTCATATCTTATTCGCTAACTAACTGCCAATGAAATCTTTATAAAAGCATGGCGTGTACTCTTGAATATTTGTAATGACAAGGTTCTGTCATATGTGTAACTCTGTGTTCGAGTAACATCTTGTTAACATCCGTGTAGCCTTCTTAGTTACATAATTACCCAGACTTGTGACATTAAGTCATGTGGCATTAGACGCTTACTTAAGTGCGCCTGTAAGTTATAACTAAGTGATGTGTAACAGTGCCCTGTTACAACGTCGACATGGGGAAGAAATGGGACGACGTCGTATTCAGCGACGAGAAGAAATTTAACTTAGACGGCCCAGATGGCTTCAAATTTTACTGGAGAGATCTCCGGAAGCAATCAGAAATATTTTCAAGACGGCATATGAGCGGGGGAAATGTCATGATCTGGGCTGCCTTCAGTAGCAAAGGTCAGTCTGCTCTGGTGACGCTCGAGGGTACCCAAGACACCAGGAAGTACGTCCAAACCCTGCAAGACAACCTGGTACCGTTTGCACAGATCGTGCACCCAGCTGGGTATGTGTTTCAGCAAGATGGTGCGTCTATTCATCGAGCCAAGTGGACGAAAGAGTGGTTCGAGAGCCAGCAAATCGCGGTCATGGACTGGCCAGCTAAGTCTCCAGACCTCAATCCCATTGAAAATGTTTGGAGGAAGCTTGCGCCCACTATTTACGACAATGGTATGCAATATGGCGCCAAAGGAGAGCTTAAAAAGGTGATCGAAGATGCTTGGCACGATCTGGATCCCAATTACCTGAAGCGGCTGATGCAGACAATGAAAAAAAGGTGCATCCAGGTGATTGAACGTAAAGGATCTGTTACCGATTACTAATGTTGAGTTTGAGCGTCTCAGAGCTGCTGTACATGTTTACATTTTAAAGATAACACTCGGTGCCCCTATCTTTATTGCCAACCTCTAGACACCCACCTGATGTGTTTTTGCTAATTTGTACGATACACTTTGCCGTTTCGCGTGCAAAAAGCACCAGCAGAAAGCTTATGTTATTGGCTATAATCCATAATAACTTTATTTGAAACGGCGCAATACTATTCGCAAAAAGTTAGAAAAACGGGGTGCGCCTATCTTTATTGCCGGGACTGTACGAGTGAATCATTGGATGTTTATGTAAAAGGGTAACTCTTTTACTGGCTTACACTGTTGTGCAGTGAGGAAACGCAATTGATTGGCGACAAACGTCGTCAATCAAGAGGAAAGGAAAGAGGAAAACCGAAAGAGACTTACTCTTTTGGAGGAAAATTAGGAACTGAATTATTGTTTTAATAAAGCTACCTACAAACTGAAATGAATGACTGATGCTCGAGTGTCCAATTCGAACATAGCCAACTATACAAAATCGTATATGAAAGGATTATTTCTCTTTGATAACATGGGGATAGTATTATTTACTATTTCTTCCATGTCTTGTAAAACATGATTTATTTACGGACCAACCGTAAACAATAAACAACCGCACCTAGCAGAAGTTCGTATTTCTACACACAGTAAGAAATCGTACTTTATCAACCCGTTCGGGTTTGCTCCGTTTTCAGACCCGCTGGATCTGATATGTAATGGCGACCCATTACAGAGAGTGCCACCATTTTTATCATAGTACAGCCCGGGCCAAAAGTTTGGAATAACATGTTTTTTGCTTGAATCCTAAAGAATAAAAATCCATTTGAGCTGAGGTTTGACGTAAATACTCTAATTGGCGTCTACGACAGGTAGACACCACTTTTTTGAAATCGCAATTCGTTCTAGTACAAGAGATGCATTTGCCAGAAAGTGGGGGTGGTCTAAGGTTTGGGATAATTTTGGAAGTCCCGTGTTCTTTAGCTTTCTAGAGCGTTATAGACTCATCGGATGAGTCTAGTATTCAGTCATTCCTTCATGCCTCTCTATGATGTCGTTGCAGCGATCTGGCATTGATGCAACCAACGTGAGAAGCCGACCATGGCTCACGTTTTACCACGCTCTCACAACAGCGGTTTTCAGCTCGATAATGCTGTTATATTGCTTCCCTCCATCATAAATCGCTCTAACTAGGTCCCCCAAAACATTTTCTATAGGATTCAAGTCCGGAGAGAGCGATGACCAGTCGAGAATATCCACATTGAAGTCCTTCAAAAATGTTCGAGTAGAAATTGATGGATGAATACTCGCCTTATCGTGCTGGAAAATATACGAGCCATCGTGGGTATGATCGCTAAAAGGGAGCAAGTAGGTTGACATTATTTCCTGATAATCAAAAGAATCTTGATGGTTTGTCAAGATCGCTAAGCCAGTGGTTCCACGCGACGAAAATCCACCCTAAACCATGACAGAGCCACCTCCATTTTGGCGGCTAAAAAATGATTCCTTCTCGTTTCGCAAATCATGCCAGTAATACTGCATACCATCTGGACCATCCAGATTAAATTTCTTTTCACCAGAGAATATCACACGATTCCAATCTGTTCGGTCAGAGTTCATCTTCCTGTCCCATATGAGTCGCTTTTTATATGCCGCGGACAGAGCTTGGGAGTCTTTCTCCGTTTACCATATTGCATAAAGGGCGAGTTTCGAAGCTCTCGTCGAACGGTGCGATCAGATACATTAAGGTTAAGCTGGATTTTAAGTCATTTTGATGTCATTCCTTTCGATTTTGAGCTTCGGATAATTTCTCGACGCGCTTCTTCCGTGAGCTTCTTGGGTCTTCCTGAACGCGGACTTCTTTCATACGTCTTAGGACTCTTCAGGAACTTACTTACAACCGATTGAGAGCGATTAACCTTTGCTGCAATGCGTGCTTGCGTCCATCCAGCTTTTCGTAAGTAGAAAATCTGACCTCTTTCTTTGTCCGACAACTGGGTTGCTGTTGGCATCGTTGCTCGGATTTTTTTTGGGGAAAAAATTCCCTAGTCCCACAGCCCGATTTCCTCTGCTTTATACAGCCTTTCCTTACTCAACCAACGCTCTAGAAAGCTAAAGAACACGGGACTTCCAAAATTATCCCAAACCTTAGACCACCCCCACTTTCTGGCAAATGCATCTCTTGTACTAGAACGAATTGCGATTTCAAAAAAGTGGTGTCTACCTGTCGTAGACGCCAATTAGAGTATTTACGTCAAACCTCAGCTCAAATGGATTTTTATTCTTTAGGATTCAAGCAAAAAACATGTTATTCCAAACTTTTGGCCTGGGCTGCAGTAAACAAAAGAACTGCGTTACGAAGATGGGCTACCAATTGCGTAAAACAAAGTTATTGAATTGGAGCAGACTGAGAGAATTTTGTAGATGAGAGTAATGTTAGACAGAAAAAAAGCGTGCATGAGGAGCTTTGACTACACAAGCGCACACGGAGTCCGTATATTATGTCAGACGTGTTCTTCAAACGTAGGGTTGAGCACAGTCATTATGGGGAAGTGACATTCTCGATGCTATTAGTAATATCCAAAATATACAACAAGTCGTAATGAATATCAATTACGAGTTTTAGCAAATCCGTCTTTGATATATCACTCAATTCAAATTCAATAATCTAGTACTCAACAATAATAGATTGTAATATCATGTGTCAAGTTTTTGATTCTTCGTAGTGATATTGAAAAAATTAAACAAAATTTTATGGAAGTCTTTCTACGAATCCGGCTGCTATTCACCTTATTAAAAGAAACTTATTGCATCCGGCAACGAGAATATTACACTAAAATCATACATGCATTCGTTCCACCATATCATGAAGTGGAATGGCAGCATCTCTATTCATCACACTATGGTTTTCCTGGACGGAAAGTACCAAAGATTTTGTCCCAGAGCGCGAATCGCTTGGCAAAGTTCCATTTCGGATGTGTGTGGTGCAAATCGTGGTCATGTACGCGGAGACAGATCGACGTTGCTGTGTTCACCAATGGCATCTGAGGAAACGAAAACCCTTTGACCTCGAGCCCCGAATGACCTGCAACTTCGACATAGGTTTTGTATGCGAACAGCAAGTGCAGTTGAAGAGTCGTGACGGAGGGAGACACATACGACGCAACCACAAACGGCAACACATTCGTCAGGCAAAGATCAATCGCATCTTGTTCGTACGTGGACAGCGCACACGGATGCAAATGCCAATGGTGACGCTTGTGCACATGCTGGTACAACCACTTGACGCGATGGCAAGTCCAATGCGCACCGTAGTGGAAGAAATCAAAACTGATCTCAAACGCCAATGACTTGGGGATAAATACTGCAAACTCGACCAAAAACGTTGCCCAGTCGAGATGGCTTTGCGCCATCGTGTCGATGGTTCGCTGCTGTCCAATCCAATACGAGATGCACTCAGTGGGCACAACCAGCCAGAGAATCCGATAATAGATTGCATGGCGTTGTTTTTGCGTCAATTGCGTACGCTTCTCTCCGTAGATCTTGGATTTCATGGTAGCGATCCATTCAAACCAGAGCACCACCCATGCAATCCGCAGCAGCGTTGCCAAGTACAATGCCAGCAAACTAGCACTGGTGGTGTGGAAGTAATCCGCAATTTTGTAAGTGGAAACTCCGATACCGCAGATGAAGACGTTGATGTAGATATAGTACTTGCATTGGCGAGCAATCTGCGATAACGTCGACATTTTATCTTTGGCTTCCTCTCCTTCTAGTGCTCCACTTGCGATGTATCTGGTAAATACCAATCTGCAGTTTTGCAGAACCACTGAACTTTGAATCTTGCTAGTCATCAAAACTGAATCATCAAGACTGAATCATCATTTTTTCGTACATAATCGAACGATTATGTCACACTGGAGTTGCACTTATTGCTATTTTAGCCAATAGAAAGTCACATGTTTATTGACGAAGACTATCCATTAATTTCAGTCAAAAGGCATGACCAATTATCTATCTTCTGTCGAAGTCAAAATCATTTAATAAGTGGATATTTCAATTCTATATCCTCTTCTAAAAGTTAAAATCATTTGAGATATTTCAATTATGTATCTTCTGCCGAAGTTAAAATCACTTAATAATGATATATTTTAATTATGTATCCTCTTCCAAAAGTTAAAATCATTTAATAGTGGGATCTTCAGGGTCTGGTTGACACCAGAGCTATCTTGAGCGCTAGCAGGCACAGAACGCGGTTCTATGACCTTGAATCGATCGGTATTTGTTTGGAACAAGGAATGAATGTCATTTCATCATCCCAACATCGACCTCGACAAAGATCGACGATCGTTTCTTGTCGAGTTTCATCAAGCAACCAAATATCCAGTCTTGTACGACAGGAAGCATTGCTATCGGCTACTTTCCCAGCTAGTAAACGTATTACCAACATTGCTTCCGGTCTCAACTACAGCAAGCCAGGAATGTCCAGATTGGTGGCGATGGTACGTAGAGAGCAGATCTCAAGGATTGTGGTTACCATCTAAGACTGATGAAACGGATTCTTCGCGCAAATGCGTGAAAGACATAGCATCCAAGTCATGGTTCAGGCTGACCAATAATTCCATCAAGAAAACAATGAAGGCATGGAGCTGCGAGAAAATCTCTCATCTTGCGTTAACGTCTTCATTGTCAGAAGAAATTGAAGAAGTGCAGAAATGCTCAGAAAACTACAAAAGGATCAAACGACGCAAGACAGACAAACCAAGTCCGAACAACACCTTGAAAGTGAGGCTGTATCCTACAAAGGAACAGAAGCAACTTCTCAGGAAGATGTTTGGTACTCATCGAGCAATTTATAATAAGATTGTTGAACTGTTAAGAGAAGAGTGCTGCAAGTTATCTTCATAAGACCTGAATGCGAAGTATCGTCCGATCTCTCAAAAGCATTCGTTGGCCAACTATCTTCCAGAATATCATTTGAAAGTTAATGAGGAAGTCATGGATTCGACCTAAAGAGATTTTGTGAAAGCTTTGGATTCATCGAGAGAGTTATTCGAATCTATGAAGGGTAATGAAAAGAAGACTTTCTTTCCTCAGTTGAGGTTCAACTCAAGAAAAGATAATAAGACTTCAGTTGAAATTCGATCTCGATCGCTATAATATGTTCAAGATCGAATTTGATTCTTTTCACGATATTTTGGGTTCTCTAAGAACGAAGATATCGCAATCAAAGGGCGACTTCCAGAACTTCGGTATTCCGTTCGTCTACAATGAACTCGAGAAGATCGTTACTATGTCTGCATTCCTCGACTAAAGGAATTCAAACAGACAAGCTCCATTCGAACGTGTGCTATTGATCCAGGCACCCGTAATTTCATCACATTATATGACCCTCATGGAATGACTGTAAGCGTGAACGACACCAAGAATGCAATATTTAACCGTTTTCTGTTGATCGTCTCAAGTCTCAATTGTCTCAAGAAGAGTCCAAGCGAAAACGTCGTCACATAAGAGAGAGAGAGTTTACAGACTTTTTCAACAGATGAAATCGATGATGTTGGATGCACATCACAAAGTCTCCAAGTGGTTGTCGGACAACTACCATGAAGTCCTTCTCCCATCTTTTGGTACATCAGAGCTGACGTCCAAGCAAAAAAGGATATCAAGGAAGGTATCAAGGAAAATGCTCACGTGGTCTTACTATTAGTTCAAGAAGCTACTTAGTTACAAAATGGAAATATCAGGCGGACGCGTGATCGACTGTGGGGATCATTATACAACAAAGACTTGTTCTCAGCGTGGGAGAATCAACCACACGATTGAGCACCAGAAAGTCTTTCAGTGCCCTCACTGCAAGCTCGTTCTTGATAGGGATGTCAATGCTGCGAGGAACATTTTTCTTAAGAATGAACACCTACTCTCCTGGACTAATCGAGTCCAGATGCCGGAGACGCCTACTCCCCGGTGTCTAGTCTAAACTAGCTTTTGTTAGTTAAGTCGGACCCCAACAATAACGGTTAATGGATGTGATCACAAGTCTTGCACTTCTTGTTCCATATTTGCGTCGTGTGGGTTACAAACATTTGACAGTTGCAGTGCCGACAGACACCCATCATTCGCGCTCGTTCGGCTTCAACTGCTTTATGTTGTTGGATGCCTTTCATAGCGTTATCAAGCGCCACATAGAGCGGTCGGGCAGCTGGCGGTTGACCAATGTAGCCGCTTAAAATCGCACTTGGTTCCAGATCTTGGCCGTAAAACTTGCGGTTCAAGTCGTTCCTTGTAGCGATGACCGAACCATGCAAAGAGATGCCAGCGAACAACCCTTTAGAGACCGAGTAGCTGTAATTGCCATTTAGTCCGCTGCTGCTCACTGCGGCAGCAGCCTGTGCTGAGCGTCCATAAGGACCAACGGCGATATCAAGACCGGCACCAAGGTTTACCTGTGGGTTATAGAAAGCTTGAACAGCTTCCGGTGATCCCAAGATTATCATCACTTCTGCGATTTCCCCACCTAATTCTAAACCACCGCCGATACCAACAGTGCCAATCGCCGATGGAGCGGACCAGGATCCATTAGGAAGCTTGCTGATGACGAGCCCTGTGCCCGCTTTACCCACAACCAAGAAACCTGCCTTGACGAGCGTCATGATCGCCAGTCCATGAGCTTTCTCGAGCATACCAATTGGAATCCCTCGATCACTGGAGGTGCCTCCGTCATCACGGAAAAAATTGCCAATAATATCAGCTGCGTTTTGACATTCTTTCTCTAGTGATGATGCGTATGGCACATGGAATTTGCCCTTGGGTTCATAATGGTTTTCGTCGTTCATTCTCGCGTATTGCGCGACCAATTCATTCTGCACCGGGTGCAATGTTGGTGCACAGTGTAAACACACGCGTTGTGGAGTTGAAACGTCATAGCCTTTGGCGTTTTCAATCTGATCACCGTATGGAATCAAGAGTTTGTGAGGCGAGCAGGCACCACAGACATATAAACCGCACCGGCGGCTACACACAAATAATCCATGCAGTCATTAGACAACTAGTCAGAGTGATAAGATTGTATAAGTCGATTATAACGAACTTACCAACGATGTCGAGGTTTAGGGAGATCGAAGGCGAGACCGCAGATGTCACAGTTGGGGTGGTCCTTATATCGACCCTTCAGTAGCCCACTACCAAACGATTCCATGCGTGACAGAACCCGTTCAGGATTTCTCGCCGCTTCTTTTGGATACACTGGCACCGCCATAGGCACGAAACCATCTGCTTGAGCTGCTGAAGCTGAAGTTGCGACGCCTGGAGGTGGAGATGGAGGAGGGAATAGTTCGTTGACATGAGTTCCTTGATATAATGACTGCTGTGGTTTAACGGGTGGAGGTGGAGGAGACGATGTAAATCCTGCTGCTGGAGGTGGAAATAATTCATTGTGTTGTGTGAAGGGGGCACCACAGGCCGCACAGGTCTTGCCGTCGGGTGTCACAGTACCACAGATCGAACACGTTGTCATGTTTAATCTGTTTGTCTTGTTTGTTAATTTCTTTTCGTTGGCTCACTTCTTGTCTGATTTGGAAATGGTCAAGTCCTTGCAGTTAGTTGCTGTTCGTCGGGAGAAATGTAGCTCTGTCAAACATTCTTCCTCTGATATGTGACAGATCCTGAAGCCACAATCGCCACTTTTTTTTTCCAGTGTCCAACAAACGGCGGATTTTTTTTGTGTCCCACTCTTATAAATTTTGACAGCCATGATGGTACAAAAATAATAGAGAGATCTGATCAGATTTTGTTGACAGGTGGACCAGATGTTCAGACCAGCTGACGTAATGGAAGAGTGGTGATGGTGGAGCTCTTCACCAACAGACCTTGCTCCCTTCCTCTTGTTTGCCAATGTCTTGTGCCGATTACACACACAATTAAAAAGCTTACCCAAAGGAAGGTAGTTAAAACACACATAGAAGCTCGACCCACCGCTGTACCAAAAACTCACCACCACTACATACTTCACTCGACGCAATTATGGCCAAGTTTTGCGCGGAATGCGGTGCAGTTAGAACCGATGGAACCATGTGTATGCTCTGTGGTACTCCTTACGCACAACCAACTCTCCTGGTCCCCCAAATGCAGATGCAAGCTCCTCCTCCTCCTCAACCCGTCCAGGCACCACCACCATCGACTAATGGAAGTATGAACGCTCCACAGCCACCGCATGATCCCCGTCAGATTTCCTACCAGCGGCAACATTCCACAAATAGCAGCATCAGCAGCGACTCGAGTACCACTCGCATGAATGGCATAAACCATTCGTACTCCTACCATGACGATTCTTCCACTGGTAGTAGTACACACCATCGGCATCCTCAGCCACAGCGCTCCAAGTCCGCAGGCATCCTCACGGGCCGATATGCTGATCATCCGAACTGCGACTTGTGCAGCGTGCTCTTCGATGTGACTAGACGTCGCCATCAATGGTAAGTCGAAGCGATCAATCATTATTGCTATCAAAATTTAAAAAAAGTATTAACCGGATATACGACTCTATTGGCAACACAATTTTGTATTGTAGTCGTCGCTGTGGGATCTTCATGTGCAGTTCCTGCTCTCCACAACGGATGCTCATTCCGTGGGGGGAGCAAATAGACGGCGCTAAAGGCTATGACAAGTCCATTCCACAACGTGTCTGTCTGACATGCATCCCTGAACTTCGACCAAAACAGCAGGAATTGGTCGATCACTTTGCCTGGGCCAACGCTGACAACAACCACGAGGCCAAAACGAGGCTACATGTTCCATATACGGATTCATTATCCAAGGAATGCAAAAACGCTGCTGACATCATCGGCAATTTCTTCCGTAGCGATTGGGGCGCTGAAAATGACCGATCCATTCCGATCGCGCTCTTGCAGAAAGCACAAGGGCTAGCAATCATGACGATTGTGAAGGCAGGTTTTGTGGTTGTGGGCAAAATTGGGACTGGGTTAGTCATTTCCAGACTCCCCGATGGATCTTGGTCTGCTCCATCGGCGATTGGCACGGTTGGTGTTGGCGGTGGCTTTGAGATTGGCGCCGAAATCGTTGAAATTATGATCATATTGGGATCTGCGAGTGCAGTTAAGGTCTTTCATAAGCCTCAAGTCAACTTGGGTGCGGGCCTCGATATCGCTGTAGGACCCTATGGCCGATCCGCCCAAGCTGCAGCAGCAGTCAGCTCAAGTGGCTTCAATGGCAACTATAGCTATTCGCACAGCAGAGGCTTGTATGCTGGTATTTCATTGCAGGGATCAGTGATCGCCACACGCAATGACCTCAACCGCAAGTTCTACGGCCAAGATCTTGAACCAAGCCAATTGCTCAGTGGAGCGGTGGGACAGCCGAACGCAGCCAAACCACTCTACGAAGCGATTGAAAAAGCCATGCAAACTGTCGAGGTGCATAAAGAATCAGTCGCACAACGCGCTCAGCTGATGGGAAGCTGTCATGCCTGCAATTGTCCACTCTTTGAAGCGCATGTAATCCAGATCTGGAACAAAAAATGCAAGACTTGCGACCATATTCATTAAACGAAAAATTGGATGGTAGATAGACTCAGTTGTTGGAGTTTTCTGTTGGGTTGAATGTCTGGTGAAGTAGTAATTGTTAATTGCTCATATAATACTTCGTATAAACCAAAATCCAAGAGGAAGACCAAATGTTGCGAGTTCATGCCATCCATTTGTACTTGGATACGAATGAGAAATAGAGAAGCATATAAGAAATACCAATCACCAGGAGGGACAACTTGAACATTTCATCACGCGCGAATCGAGTAGGGAGAATCGGCATCACTTCGACGATACCGAATGCTGCAAACGAAATCCAGAAGCTCCAGCTGCCGTGCATCATGCCTTCAAACACAAATTGCCGCCGTGGTGACGGATGTATGAATATCATGCCGTGCTGTGGACTGTAGTGGAAGAATGGCATGTGGTAGATCAGCGAGTGGAACAACCCACTCAACGCGACAAACATCACCCCACCGCTCAGCACCAGCCAAATCGCTCGCCACTGGGCCACTTTCCACAACACCTCTCGGTTTTCATTCACTACCACAGCCAAAAATGCCATCAAAACCAGCAAGAGGAAGACATCGATGATGGAGTAAGATGATTTCGAGGATGTCGTCCTTGACGAAGAAAGCATCAGTGGCTCGTATTTCCGCAGAAATGTGGCTACTTGTTGCGTGATAAAGCCTTGTTTTGTATCATTACTATGGACAGAAAGGTCAAGGAAATTGGTATGTGGATGTGGATATCGCTGGAATTGTGGTGATGACCGTGGTGCCAGGTAGAGCAGAGATGGGGTCGTTTCTATTCGATGCTATTTACAAGACAAATCGAGTGAATAAATGAACAGACCACATGTAATAGGTAGAGCAAAATTTCAAGAAACGTACATAGTGAAAGGCTTTAGGCCATTGCTCCCTGGTAACCATGATGATGGGCTGAGCGACGGACGAGTGAGATACTGCAATTCTTTCCATGGTACCCCTAATGAGTTCCTCGGCTGTGGAATCGGATGGACAAATCGACGGTCGTTCCTCTCGTCCCCATTCAAACACATCATCCTCGTCTTCTTCTTCTTCATCATCTCCTTCTCCCTGCTCTTTGCTGTCGATGCAGTGGGTGGTGCCACTAGTGAAGAAAAGCACAAACGGTGTTGTGCGTGTTTTGGTCATCAAATACGTCTCGTAGGCAGACCAAGTTAGCATCTCGTCTGCATGCGTTTCTTCAGGTTGTCCAAATGAAAATAACGACGAGGATGAACGCCGTGTAAATGGTGTCGATGGGACAGCAGAATTAACAGCAGCAGCAGAGCATAGTGTAACAGGCAGGAGCAGTGTCGATCCGCCACATAGCACTGCCAAAAGCTGCTTCCACATTTTGTGTGCGGATCTGCCCAAATTTGGAGCCGCTGACAACATCAGCTGGTCATACTTACTATCAAGTTAAGACGATTATTAATTTATAAAATACTATTAGCTATGATGAATAGTAATGATGCATGGTGCATAATCTTAACCTTTATTCCCCACGTGTTCTGTACCACGCGTGGTAGAAAAAACACCTGGGGAATAAAGGCTACACTCATCTGTTTCCGGAATCATAGCAGTGAGATCGTTTATCACCTCAGTTTTTGATTTCGAGTACCAATTCATTCTCTTTCCTCGTGAACGCCTCGAGTCTTCTCTTTTCCTTCACTTGGTCGATGAATAGTATCAAAATGTTTATTGCGACGTTGATGTCACGGTCCCATAATGTGCGATGGGATTCACTATTTTTGCAGTGTCGCACATTATAAAGACCCTTACCGCCAATTTCTTCGTTGAAGCGACACTCAATAGATGGACGTGAGGTGATAAATACTTGAATTCAATACGCTTCGCTATTGAGAAGCTGGAAACGATTCATTTAAGAGTTGCCACCGAAATTAGAAATTCTCAAACTCCTGAGAAGTACCTTGTGGTGTATACTTGATTTTTCTAACTCCATATATCTTAACCTTTTTCCTCACCCAAGGTGTATAATTTAATTTTTCTGGAAACGCGATTGATCGTCAACATGGCTTTTCAAGATGATTGCACACGCAACAACAGCCACCAAGGAGTCTCTCCATCCAATGAATCCTAAGTCGCCAAAGAAGTCGGTTGTTCATTGACACAGTTATTGGTGGCATGGTGTGCCGCCGACACGAACGTGTCGACCGTGATCCTCGGTACGACCAGCGTCACTCAATTGGATGAAAACCTCAAGGCTCTGGAATTTGTGGACAAGATCACACCGGAGATCAAAGAAAAGATTGACGCTATCGTTCAATTCTAGCCGGTGACTGAGATTCTAATGGAGCCATTCCTGGCACACATCCGCGAGCAGTGGATCTACGTTGGTCCAAGGATTTAAACACAGGCGCAGTTTAGCTCACGACAGCCAAACAAAAAAACAATATAACGAGAAATCACAGTTTTTACTTGAGTGCGCATATGGATTGAGACCCATGTCTGGATCATAACATTTACTTATGTCCACTCGTATTATTGTACTTCAATGTGTCTGGTTTTCCTTGTTGGTTGATTTACTTCGTAGAATGTTTGCTACTTTAGCGGTTTGTTTGTTCTTAATTCCACTTAAGTGAGGATGGCATGCATTGTGACTTTGTTCGTGTCTTTTCGAAGGAGAGGCGAAATCATCACGTGTCATGCGGCTTTGTCATATTGGAGTGTGGACATGAATGGAAGTTGTTGACATCTATGCTTCAGGGACGTACTACTATTTCCTTGCTATATGAGTTTCGTCTGAGCCAAAAGAGTTGTTTATTGCTTATAAGCTTGATAATATCTGTGTTCGATGCACATCTCTACTTAGAACCATGTAGAAAACGATCATCGCGAACGAGAGTTGCAAGTGTACTTCCGGTAGTACATTTGGGGAAAAAGGTTAAATTGCTCAAGATTTGCACAAATAGGTCGAGATAGACAAAAAAAACGAAATCACGTTCTGATGTTAAGGTATTCTGCTTCCATGTCTGCATTGATGGAAAAGCACTCTTCCACTCATCCATCTGGTTTGCTAACTCTCCTTTGTTTCGTCTTCATCTACCAATCTCCTTGTCAACTCTCGTCTTTCAGATTTACCAAATCGTCACGTTCAATTTATGCGACAAACGTCGTTGGCTCGGGGCCAACACCACCAGCATGTTGATGCACCAACTTGGCAAACTGCAGTGCCAGGTCATCCGCATCGGCTTGGGTCTGCGCTTCCGCATACACGCGCACAGCATCTTCCGTACCCGACGGACGAATGAACGCACGACCATTCTTTGATTCATAGGCACGCAGTGCGTCACCCAAAGCTGTTCGCAAACTCTCCGGCGCCAATACCTTCGTGTCATCAACCTCGTCCACCTTGATGGAGCTGCGGTCGCTGATCTTGACCTTCGTCTGTCGACTCGGCAAGTCGTGGTAGATACGATCCCAGTCGGCAATCGACCAGTTCTTCTGGATCAGTAACACTTCCACAAACAGCAGATCACTCACAGCATCACCCGTCGCTTGGTTGATCAGCTGGTGCGCTGCCAGCAAATGCGCCAGCGCGTGTTTTTTTCGTTCGTCGTGCAACGTGTTTTCCCACTTGTGAAGTTTCTCAACGAGTGCATCCTTTATGATGACCGTGCCGTGGCCGTTCGCCTCGAAATACAACCCAATGTCAAACTCTGTCGCTTTTTTGTGGCAGTACTTGACGCCAGTCTTGGCACGTAGAACCTGAATTTCGCGCGATTGCAAGTAGCGAGTAGACGCACCGTTTGCATACGCCGTTTGCACGCACCCAAACGTCACACCTTCCTTGTCGAGTTCCAAGATACGCAGCTTGTCGGCGAAGAACTCGGCAAACAGGCATGCAATCTTGTCACCATCCAACAGATGCCAAGCGCCTTCTTCATCGAAATAGTGGAACACAACGCGATCAGCATCACCGTCCAAACTGCAGTAACGTTTCCCGCGGTCGGCATCACGCGAGAGTCCCACGGGAGGTTTGCGAGCTTTCTGGACATGCTCGGCGCCGCAATTGTGGTTTAGTTCACCATCGCTCGGCGTGTTGACGATCTCTAAGTGCAGCGACTCGTTTAATTCCTTCGCAAGTTTCGCGAGTTGTGGCGCACCGACGCCGTGCGCACAGTCAACGTAGAGTGGCGTGCGCATCTCCAATTTCTGGTAGAAAGTAAATGATTTTTTTAATTTACAAATTACTTGAAAAGAAAGATAATAGCAAATGAGCTTACCTTAGAGTCGAGGCTGGACGTCAGTTGCTTGAAAGCGTCGGTTAGCATGTTGTAGTAGCCTACTTCCGATGCCCAATCACCCTTATTGTATTGCTCATAGTTCCACTACCACATAGTCACCAAAAAGTTATTAAGAAAGATAAATAGAATTAGGTGGAGAGGTCGTTAAATGGGCTCTTACCATGCGAACGAGATGATGCAGCTGCGGGGTGGTTTGCAGACCGAAATCCAAGACGTTTCCACCCACCACTAACGCACCTTCACGCGCCAACTCTGCCAGATGCTATACAAAATGGTCAGTGTAATGTTGAGACACTAAGCAGGTAGAACAAAAAAAAGCACGACATACCTCACTCGATTGACGGGTATCCTTCGCGATAAAAACATTCCCCGTGTGATCCAAATCGATCCGTTCCAACGCGACAATAGAATCCAAAACTTCGACGACTTTGTCCGCCGGTGCGTTCGCTAATTGTATCGCATACTATATGCACAAGTTCGTCAACACCAAACACATTCATCATTCCCCCACAACAAAAAGTCCAAACTTGTTCTTTCTCACTTTTTCCCAGCTCTGCTTAAGCATGTCGCCACGTGGATCCACGAGTTTGATACCATTGTCGGCGCCGACATTGTGTGAGGCCGTGATCATGATACCGGTGATCTTTCCTTCGCTTTTCGACCGCAGTACAGCCAACATGCCCATTCGATGGCAGGTCGACAGGAGCAGTGACGCCTCTTCCCGGAAGCCCGCGGTGCCGTACTGAAGCTCCCGGCCGTTTAGCTTGTCCGAAAGCGTGTACTTGACCGCCTCCTCCGCCACACGCGGTGTCTTGTCCAACACACTCGCCGCACTCATTTAAGTTCTTTCTCCCTCTTCTTCTTGATCTGTCTTGTCGATGGATATGTCGCTTGACGATGCCAAGACAAAGCCGAGTGAGAGTGAAGCCGACGAAGTAAGCGCAAAAACCACCTAGTGGTGTTGAGTTCTATTTGTTTTTGTATTGAGGTTGGTTGTGGTAGCAAAAATTAGTGGTAATGCGTTTTTATTGGAGGAAATTTCTGGCATCCGGAAATTTCAGAGAGAATGCACTATACTGTATACCATCTTATTAGTAGACTAAAATTACAGTATTTTAACCAATCATCTCAAATGAAACCAGTACCAAAAATGGCTCCATTTATCTGATATTATATTTGTCCAATCATTAGTCTATTTTGACATAAATAAAACATTTCATCCAATCATAGATCTTTTATTTGACGATCACAAAGGCGAGCAGTACACTTCTGACTTCCTCGAGGTCTTCTACATTAATCATTCATTCATCATGCACACAACACAGTTCAAGCGCGAGTAACAATGACTAAATGCTAAACACAGCTACTATCACGAATTGATGCGTCTCTCAATCCTTCTAGTATCATTGATGATTACCACTGTTTATGCTAATGCTTAGTTGTGCTCATGGATAGATTCACATGAACATGCTGAGAGAGAGCAAATGGTGCAACTCGAACACCAATACGCTACTTTTCAGTGCCATGAGAAACACAAAAACAGCGGCTTGAGAATCGCATTACCCGATAATCTATAGTTGTATCACATACTGGTGCAGGTGAAGGCGAAAGTTTTACAGAGATTGCGACATGTAAGCCAATGGGTCACCAAATATGAAGTCGTTGCCGCGCAGTTGGCTTTCTTGGCCGAGCAAATGGAATAGTACAAATTCTGTTTTTTTTCGAAGCGTTAGCGTGCGAATAACTACTTCTGAGTCGGGATGCTATCTTCTATCATGAACAAAACGAGTCGAAAGAACAATGTGTTGACGCTGGGTTGTTACCACAAAGAACATGAAGATGATGGTGAACACTACTTAATGATTTCCATATTTTTTGCTGGTATAAGGCAGTATGATACCACGCTTATTGCTGACGAGCACAGCATAATGGGTGTCAGAGGTTGCACTTCTAAGCACCGGTGTTGGGTCGAATCTCCTCGTTGACAGCTTCATCAGTGGGACTGATATACGTGCACATGCTGTTGGAGCTATTGGGATCTGTTGTACCCAAAATGACAAAAGACATTTCGGTGCAGGCGACGATCTGATTGGTGGGTTTGAAATTTTCTGTATATACGGAGCTTTATCATATTTCCATAAACATAGAGTATATGGCCAGTCACAAAAGCAAATTAATATATAGCCAATCCCGAGCCGTTTTATTGTAAAAAGGCATTTATTTCATCCAATCCACTATCCGCTTTAATTTAGCGGGTGCGAGTGTTATTGCAAAAAGCTCAAACATGTACTAAACATTGCGCTTGCTTGCATTGACTGTGTTCACTTCATCGCCATCTCCATGGACATTGCACAGTTCAAGCGCGAGAGGCAACGGCTCTACGCCAAGCGAAGCTACTACCGCCAGCTCGTACGTTCATAACTTCCACCAACATCATATTTCTCTTTTGTTTTTTTATGCCATTGTCGCTCCCTTCACATACTTGCGGTACGTGAACAGATCCAGCTGAATATGCTCAAGGAGCAAGTGACGAAACTCGAACAGCAATACGCCACACTACGCCGAGAACGAGAGCGCTACAATGCCGAAACAACGACAGTATCGGGTAATCTCCACTCACACCAAGCGTTAGCGGTTGTGAAAACTCAATTGCTACAGGAACAGCGACGGCTTAGGCAACGTATCGCTGAGTATGAAGCTGTCGCGGCACAGTTGGCGATCTTGAGTGAACGCATGGAAGAAGACAAGGTAAGAGAACGAGCCATCCATTTACCGAGGTTAATGTGTCTTTTGTTGACGATATAATACATGATACAGGTAGATCCAGCTGCTCTTCGAAGGCATCATATGCAGTCATTAATCGATCCGCTGACGCCTGCAGAGTGTCTCGAAATGGGTCAAGACTCACACAAAGATGTCCGCCGGTTTATACATAGTGGAGATTATATGACGACTGGTGCCCGCGTGTTTGGCTGGGAAGATCGACGACAAGTGGACGGCAACCTGCTGCGATTTGCATTGACGAAACGTTTTACCAAAATTTCGCCCATGCAACTCTCGAGTCTTTGTTGGCCAATCTTTTCCTCTCCAAAACACCAGGCTCGGCTCTACTCCCCGTCTCTGTGCGCGCAGTTCCGTGTGATGCAAGTCGTCGACGCTAATAATGTCGTCATGTTGGGAGGCTTTGCTAGCGCTGAACACAAGTCGATTGGGACAGCACTGATTCTCCTGTCAAGAATGGAGATTGCGAATGGATATCTTCACGTGTGTAAACCCTTAGCGAGAGAAAGAATGATCACAACAGTGAATGAGATCTTTGAGTATGAGCAGAATGACTTGGAGGAGCAATGGTTTGACATCTACTCATGGTACGAAAGGGTGGAAAATGAACTGAACTTGAAGATGTCTGAATGTCTAACGGCTTCATTCTGACTGTAGGGTCTTAATGGAAGAGTCGGATGAAGATTGTAAGGTGTATTATGGTGGTACAGTGTCAAGTTCTAAGGTGATAAGCATGGCCATGTGGATGCTTGAGATCTTGTTTATCACATTACGGTTCGAAGCACAAGTGTTTGGTCCGATTTTCTCTCTTCCATCCAGCGAATGAACTTAGTAAATGGATAGAAGGTCATTGTTACTTTGTGATTTATTTGTTCAATTCTGTAGTTTAGTCGTGTTATGACGAAGTGTATGTACTTTTGACAGAGAGAACAATGAATAGGAATTGATGGACATGCGTTTAATATGGTCGCCAGTTTTGAAAATAGACCATGAAGTATTAAGAGTTTTCAACTTTTGATAGGTTGAAGAATTTGATGACGACTGCTTCATCGAGGACCACGGAGGCTCAGTCTCACATTCGTCGACGATGAACCCAGCGCAATAGAGTTGGTAGATACTGTATATCATGGTACACTTCGATGCGCAAATGTTTGGCCAGTTCCTCTCGTTTGTCAAGATCTTCTAAGTCATTGCATGCCAATGGAGAGATGCGACGGATACCTTCGATGTGTTGGTATGCTAGAAAAGTGAACACTTTGAGGCTTCGTATCCATCGAATATAGACAACAGATTCATGAACCATTGCTGGATGGCTACATTAATGTGAAGAGCTCACACCGAAATTTTTTGGGGAGAATTTATTGGATGGATCTCAATTTTTTGATACAATTTTTGATCAATTATATATTCGAAATAAACATAATTTGAGGAACTCGTCTGCCCAATTACAAAATTTTATTATCGTTATGAGTGTGGCACTATCTGATTTTCCTGCAGACAATTAGGAGAACAAATATTACCTGATGAGCCAAGAGCATCATAATAAAGAAGGCATGAACGCATCATCGTATCTCATGCACTTATAATGTTGACCTCCCACTCCTTTCTTCGTTCCCACCTGTCTGTATTCCCTTCTTTCTTCCTTCACTCATTCATTTACCCACTCGCCAAGAATGGACATCGCGCAGTTCAAGGTCGAACGGCAACGGCTCTATGCCAGGCAAACCTACTACCGCAAACAGGTACGTCAATTTACTCCTCCCATATTTTTCCTCAGATTTCGTCGTCTTCATGTAACTCTTCACCTGAATAGATTCGCATGAATCTGCTGAAGGAACAAGTGGCGGAACTTGAACAGCAGTACACTGCTTTAAAGCATGACAAAAAGCACCTTAAAAGCACAGGAACATCCACCCAAACGGATGTTTTGGATACACACCGCGCGTTGGCGGTCGTTAAAGTCCAACTGATGCAGGAACAGCGAAAGTTGCGTCAATGCATCATCAAGTATGAAACCAGCGCGACACAATTGGCGATCTTGACTGAGCGCATGGAAGAAGATAAGGTAAAGCAAATAATCGATTCATATTAAAGTTTGTTCTGTACTATTAATTAACGTGATTTTCTTTTAATATATACAGGCAGATCAAGAGAATCTGCAGTTGGGTGATGTGGTGTCATTAATCGACCCATTGACGCCTGCTGAGTGTCTCAAAATGGGTCAAGACTCATACAAAGATGTCCGCCACTTTATACACAATGTAGGCTACATGATGACTGGCGCACGTGTGTTTGGGTGGAAATATCGTCGGGAACTAGTCCATAATATGCTACGGTTTGCATTGACGAAACGTTTTACCAAAATCTCGCCCTTGCAACTGTCCACAGTTTGCTGGCGGATCTTGGTCTCTCCGAAACTCCACGCAAAGATGTACTCATCATCTATGTGCGCGCAGTTTCGTGTGATGCAAGTGATTGATGAAAATAATGTTGTTTTGTTGCGGAGTCTTGTCAACACTGAGCACAAGTCGATCGGCAAAGCATTGCTTCTCCTGTCACGAGTAAAGACTCCGAATGGGTACTTGCTGTTATTTAAACCACTGGCACGTGAGCGACTGGTCGCAGCAGTGAATGAAATCGTTGAGTATGAGCAGAATGACTTTGCGGAACAATGGTTTGACATCTACTCATGGTACGAAAGGGTGGAAAATGAACTGAACTTGAAGATGTCTGAATGTCTAACGGCTTCATTCTGACTGTAGGATCTTACTGGAAGGATCAGGTGAAGATTGTAAGGTGCATTATGGCGGCGCGGTACCGGGTTCTACGGTGATAAGCATGGCCATGTGGATGCTTGAACTCTTGTTTATCACACTGCGATTCGAAGCACAAGTGTTTGGTCCGATTTTCTCTCTTTCATCCAGCGAATAAACTTAGTAAACGAATGGAAAGTCACTGTTACTTTGTGATTTATTTGTTCAATTCTGTAGTTTAGTCATGTTATGACGAGGCGTATGTGTAACTGTTGAAAAAATTGAATTGGTATTTTGCTTTCAAAAATATGATTGGATTGTTCTCTCTATTACTTCGCCCCGAAAAGGTTTTGTTGTGTGATGATGATGCGCTGGTGTTGCTGCTTCTTCTCTCGCTCTTTTCCTGTCGTGGGATCATAAATACGTCTCTCTATGTCTGATGCTTCTCTCTTTTTTCCATCTCTGAGCTTTGTCGACTCAGCTTTTTCACTCAAAATCCTCGCTTCTCTACGCTGCGTTCCGGTTCCAACGCTGCTTGCGACAGTGTTCGGTGCATGGAGACCAAGATATTGTCGATCGTGAGCTCAGGATTGTCTACATGTTGGAACGCACCAATTAAATAGTGCAATTGCCGCAAAATTACCAGCAATTTTGCTTCTGTCGCCTCCCGTTTGGCTTCTAATCGTGATTTAAGCGCCTAACGAAAAACAAAACGAAGGAAAAACAGTTATTAACGCCCATAAAATCTCCACAAAGAACAGTGCATTTCATCAACTTACCATTGTCTTGGGGTATCGAGCCAATCGACTCGACTGACACGCTGGACAGAGTGAGCCAGAGGCTTGCTCCACCTTACCTACATTGTGGCTCCCATCCACAGAACCACACATTCCACCAAGATAATACGTCTGCAGGGTCGCATACTCATTCGCACTGAACGGTAGCTTCGCAATATCGGCGATCACCTTGCGCACATGGACCTCCATCGTGCTTTCGTACCTTGGACTCTTGAGCGAGAGTCGACTATCTGGTGCGATCGGTGGGAACTGCACGATCTGGCCTCTCGATAATACGCGAGGGATCCGTCGGACTGCTGAAGGGGAAAGTGGTTTATTCGCAGCGGCTACCAATTTGTCCATACTACTGCCTCGACTGCCCATACTGCCCGCCGATGAACTCGCCTTGAGTTTCGGGAACTTCGTCTGCTGGACATCAATATTATCACCCGTAGTCTTTGCTGTGTCTGCTCCAACTACTGCTCTTGCAGCTGTTGTGCTACCGGATTCACGCTCCTTATCATCATCTGCGTTCTTCCGTTTGTGACTACTAATACTGGGCATCGGCGCGGCTGGTCTTGTTTCCTGTAAATATTTCAGCACCTTTTCGTTCAGCGATAACGTATCTGAATACCTCCTCGTACTGTTCACCGTCTGGTCTGCTGTTGCTGTTGTTGGTGTTTTTTCACCAGCACCTGAGTTGTAACTACTACTACTACCACTACCACTACTACTACTACTATTAACATGACTACTATTGCTGTTACTACTGGCATCCGGGATCTTGGTAACCACCAAGCTCAGATCTACGCCCGTGAGCTTGAACAAGACCGACTTGGCGTTGGAATTGATGGCACCAATAATACACGATGCGGCAAAGTTGTTAGCTCCTTTTGCCGAGAGCGACATGCCGTTCAATCCGTTCGTTTTCTTCATGTACTGTGTGCTCGCCCAGTCATGTCCGTCCAATAGCAAACATAAGAGTGAATTACTATATGACAGTCCGACACTCAAATCCCGCAGCCCAAGCAGCGACATCTGCGTGTAACTCAGATCTAACACGCGCAACACCGTGTTTTTTGCCAGCAACGCGCCAAACGCACTCGCGCCGGTATCTCCAATCGGATTGTTATCAAAATAGAGATTCTGAAGCGAATTCTGGTTGCTACAGAGTGCTTTCGCCAGTGCGATCGCGCCGTCATGGTCGATACCGTTCTTACCGATTTCTAATGTCGTTAATGCGATTTTCCCCGTCACAAACGTCTCGGCTAAGTGTTTGACCCCTTCGCTACCAATCTTGTTCTGCCCCACGGTCAACTCTTCCAATACATTATTTAGTACGAGTGCTTCCGCGATCGCTTTCATGCCGTTCGGGCCTATCCCGTTCGTTCCAATGTAGAGTGATCGCAGAGCGCGGTTGCTAGCGAGTCCCTGCGCTAAATATCTGGCACCTTCTTCGCCAATGTTGTTCCCACTCAGGTGAAGACTCTTGAGACTCGTATTTTTGGTGAGTGCAGTCGCAATGGCTTTGGCACCTTCGGGACCAATCTCGTTGCCGCTCAAATACAGACTTTGCAGGGTCGTGTTGTGTTCTAATGCGGTCGCTAAATGAGCCGCGCCTTTGTCGGTGATGCGGTTGAAACCAAGATCCAACGTGCGGATCTTCTGGTTGTCCATCAACACATAACCCAGCAATTTGGTTGAGATGTTGCCGAGCGAGAAGCCACCTAATTTCAGGACCGAATACGGCGCGAGGTCGACGCGCATACGGTCACTGACTGCTTTCCAGTCAGCAGTTTGGTTTTCAACGTCTTGGTAATACCGCTTCAGGTGTTGGTGGATCACATCTCGTGATGGACTATTCTCCGTCGAAAACTCGGCATTACCACTCGGTTTACCTTCCGCACTACCGGTTGAGGTTTCTTCGTCATCCTCCTCTTTCTCTGCCGCTGTGGTCGTCGACATTGACCCCGACCGCACACGTTCGATGTACTTAAAGCGCGCACTGATATCTCTCATCATCGCGATTTAGTGCACTCGTTCAGAAGAAGCAAATGACGATCTTGTCTCTACGGCGCGCTCTCTGCTCCTCCGTGTGTTTGTTTCGTTTGCTCACTCACTCTCTGAGTAGTGTACTGAGTGGGGAACCAAATCCTCCTGCGATAGGCCAGCAGCTCCGTTCTCACTTGCTGCGTCACTCTTTCTTTTCCGACTAATGGCCTCCACAACACCCAAATTTCAGAAAAAAATAACAGTGGCACATAGCATCCTACTATACTATTTTTCTAAATTTTGAAAAAGAGAACCCCACATTTTGGTTGTTTTGGGGAGACGCCTCTATTTTTTATGTACTACCTGCTGATGGTTGGGAGTGCGGGTGGCCCTTTTCTGAGAAAATGGAAGCTCTCCCACCAAACGAACCAAGGTGAACATCACCACCACTCTCCTATCAGACATCGCTCTTTTACTGATACATACGCACGTCATGAACGGCTGGCGGCGACGTGCTGCCCACAATCATGTATGCGTAAACCGCGAAAGGCTTTGCATTTCCTTCCTCCTCCTCCCCCTCCTCCTTCTTCTTCACTAAAGAAGAGAAGCTCTGGATTTCTTCGCTAATGCGATATCATTCAAAGAAACATATATCAACTGAATGGAAATGTCAGAATTTGTACGTAACGGTGAATTATAGCGTTATTTCTTACGCCGGCTACTTTAGATATCCCGATAAATCATGACAGAAAAGCAAAAGAAATATCATAAAATTCGATTTATAGGATACTACACAGATAATTCCGGTGCAATTTTGGCTGCCACATCCATCGATGATGGCCGATCCTAGGGGAGAAAACAGCTACGTTCTGGTCCGAAAAAAGAAAAAACAGGTTTTTTTCCCGCCCATGTGGGTTCGTACTTCACCAACTCGGCTGAAGTTTAGGCACCAGTACATTTTCAAAACAGTTGCTCTCGGGGCGAAGAGCGTGATGGGGGGGGGGGAGAATTGTGCAGAAAGAGAGAAAGAGAGTGAAAGAAGGAGTGACGCAAGTTCACACTTAAAAACTGAAGTGGATGGGTGCAAGAGCCAGAAATGCGCACCTGAGTCGACAACATGGACTTTTGTTTTATACTCACCTTTTGTCACTTTAAAACAGTAAAATGCAAGTAATTATACCCCGGTTTTGGAAGAGATTCACTCTCGTCCACTCTTTCTTTCTCCTCTCTGGTCTCGTTGCTCAATTTTTTTTGTTTTTTGACAGCATTTTTGCAGAGATGAGGCTGCATGGTATACAGACACGAAAGTTATCAGCAAGAATTTCGAATGACCCCCCCAGCGGGAAAGACTGGCACCTTCGCATATGTCATGTTGTCCAACTCACGTACTGTAAATGCATCCATTGGCGTGAAGCGTGATGCCATCTGCGCTTTTGTGGAAAATTTTGGGTAAGTCAAACACCGCGGCTGGGTACATTTAGAGTGTGACGCGCCCCAATCCGCCTCTCCTCGCTCGCTCACATGTATATTACGCAGACAGTTTCTTGCGCACTCATCTCTCTTTGTCAAGACGGCATGGAAACAGACTGCTTCGAAAGGATGCACTACCTGAAAGCTGCAACTCTTTCGATCTGAAACATAGTCGTTTGCTGATGACTACCACTACACCGTATTGATACGTCAGGAAATACGCTGATGTGTGATTCAAAGAAATGAACCCAACACCATGGTCACACGCTCGCCGATTCATTCATTAAATGATAAATGTAAAGACTTGAGAAATTGAATTACCATTCCATAAATAACGTCCACAGCCCATATTAATCACTGCACATGGCTACATTCACTTAAACAATTGGTGGGAGAGCAATCCAGGTTCGATTGGTGGAAAATCCCGTTTAATGGTGTGTGCCATGACACTATTCTGTAAAACGCATACCGACGCGAGGATGTGATGTAGATCTACATGAACGGGTGGCGCTCAATGCTACGTAGACAGGAACACAAGCGCGCAAACTACTACAACGTATTAGGTCCAAGTAGCACACACCCACATCGTCCGCCAGCAAGTTCCTCAAGATGCGTGACGATGTCTTTGATGACCAATCCCACACCAGATCGATGAACCAGGAACGCAAGCGCGACGAGCATGAGGATGATGCCCCAACAGAAGATATGCTCAAGTACTCGACCATCATCATGAAGTGGACGACGCTCTGTCACATTCCCGTCATTTAGCAAAAAGTAAACGAACGAGTACAGATGATGAAGAAAGTCCAGATCGAAGCCTGACACATCGCGAACCTGCCTGTGCTTCGTTGTCTCCAGGACGATATCCCGCTGCTGAAACTCGCCCAGGCATTTTTTTACAGATGCTGTACTAGGATACTCTTACAAGCAAATGGCAAGCTACCAAGAGTGTGCGGCGATACAAATCTTAAAGACACGCTTCTGACCTATCGAGCGCAACGACAGTTGTTCGTAAACGAGTACTCAGCTTCACAGATGTCCAATGCTTCCCACTATCTCAATGAAATGACAAGGGCATTGATATCGAGCTGTTTTCGTAAAGATGAAGAGTTTACGAGTGAAGAGACTATTCTTGGAGAGTGGATGGAGGTGTACCCGCCATCTCAATCGACAATAAAAGCAAATATCTCACTTTCTGAGCAAGATGTACGAGATACTGCAGTACATAGAGTTTCGAACGTCGAAGGAAACAAAGCCAGCAAGATGTCGTGTGTTTTCGCTGCTGCTAGTGTCGACATCCTTCGTCCCAGCGCACATTACAATGAATACGACCGTCTTACATAAGATAAGTATACACATCCTGCAAACGCAAAAAGATCGATGTCTTCTCCATTATCTCAAGCGGCAAGTCCAAGCATCACCCAACCAACGAAGAGTTTCAAGTCGAGCGAGACGAGTATTGGAAAAAGGCCTTTCACATTCACAAGTTCAAGACAACGAAGCGCAAGTCTGCGTACCAGATCACGACGAACGGCTACGTTGCTTCTTTACTCCAGCACCGTCCCATGAAAGAGAAAGACATGGGTGCACCTCCTGAGAATTACGTTCCCGATACTGTCGTTGAGATCGACCCTGGCACGCGGTCGCCCTGCACTGCCATTCATGTACGAGAAGTTGATGTGGAAGAGAAGAAAGCAGAATGCAGCGAAAGGAAAGACGAGCAGAATGAAACGAAGGAGTCGAAGAAGAAAGGGCGAAAGGAGTGGAAAAAGAAAAGGAAGAGGAGACATAAACACGGTGTTCGACACAAGCGAGCCAGTAACCACGGGTACAATGTTCAACAGATATCTACGCGAGAGTACAGGCATCTCGTACGAATGAACAGGTGTATGTTCTGGCACGAGAACTTGAAGAAGAGAGAATAGGAGTACGCAAGGATCATTCGGGAGATGCCTTCGTTTAAGACAGCGTCATATGACCAGTATATGACGAGTGTCAAGTTCTCCAACCAGGTTCTCCGTTGCAACAACAGCGAGTGCAGAATGACGTAGAAGCGAGACGACAATGCGTCAAAGAACATCCTTACACTTACTATGTGTCTCCTACAGAGACTTCCAAGACCACCAGAGTTACGATGAGGAGAATAGAGTGTAGGAAGAGTATCCATCTCCCTTTCATCTTATTTTTGTAAGCTGTCCGTCCGTGCGGAAAACGTATGAGATTCCATTTTGTCCGTCTGGCCAAACCTGTCACACTGACTAGAAAATCTGACAAACGAATTACCTTGAAATCTTATTTTCAGTATAACCAACTGCAGGTGTGTCTTTGCAACCAGTATGGGGATTTTTTACTGGTATGTCATTCGACAATTCGCCACCATGGCGTTAAAGCGCTCTCGATCGCAGGGAGTCCCCTATGATCCTGGACCGGACTCGCAACATGAAGACACAGATACTGAAAACGACACCAAGCGCACTCGCACACTCTCGAGACAAGAGCAACGTGATGCCAAGCGCAAGGAAACGGATTTTAACAAGCTCTGTGCGCAGTTCCGAAAAATGGCAATTCACAAGAATGAGATGTCTGCCATCAAGTGCACGCTTCGCCAGCTCTTCGTCAAAGATTTGAACAAGCGACCGCAGCAACAACTGGTCAAGGACGAGATTGAGCGAAGCGTGCGCGTACTACGACAGATCCAGATGGAAGCGTGGCATCTTATCAACTTTCATCTCTTGCGGTGTCTGTAGAGTCGTGACGATCCCGACCAAAACAAGCGCATTGACCACCTTCCCCCGTTTGATATCAACTTCTTCAATCGTTGTATTTCTGGCGTCGGGATCAACCAGTTTATTCCATCTAAGGGTGAAGATATCGCGCTCAACGAGAGCATTAGTCTCTTCCGATAAGAGCGCGAGAGACAAGCTGGGTATCAACGTCCAACTATCATGAACTGAGACAAGTCCAAAAGCGCGCTCAGCATGCAGATGAAGACGAACCTGCACAATATGATTGTTCTGCGTTTCTACCGCCGTCTCTCCCGGTATGTCAAGCTGCGCTACGACCAACCGACGAAGGGCATCGTGCACATTTTGATTCGTGAAGCATTTCAGCAGTGGGGACCCAGACGTGAAGTTGCGATGATGGTACGAGAATGATTGGGAAAGGAGCCATCGAGCTACAACATTGAGCGTGATCTCACGTATTTTATTGTCAAGCTGTACGAGATGCTGGTGTACATGGAGAGTCCTCAAGATGAAGAGCCCAACATCAAGGGCAACCATGTTTTCTATCTATTTCCTGTGCCAACGTCATTTATTCCTGCACATATCACGATCGACTCTTCCGTTCTCCATCAGATGTGGATCCGAATTCACCAACAACTCAAGCAAGAAAAGCGAGTCGATCGTGACCCGTACAAGAAATTTTTGGTGGAAGGAAAGCGTGGGTTGAAGGTGCCTTCGAACAAGGAGTTCCAGCTATTTTGTGATGATCTCTGGCGAGAGCACTTTGATATTTCCAAGTTCGAGACCGGGAGATGGAAATTTGGGCACTACATTACGACCAACGGATACGATGTGTCCGTCTTGCGCAAGCGATATGTTATCGGTGGAGAGAACCCTTATTTGTCCAAGAAGGAGTTCGACCCGAAGATCGCACGAAATTTCTGTGCAATCAAGATCATTGGAATTGATTCCGGCACGCGTGCACTATGCACAACTGCCACTGTCCGCATGTTAGAAGACGACAGGTTTCGTCCGCGACAGTTTTTTTCGATTTCGGAAGAAGAAGTGAGTTGCAGCTACGCGGAAACATTCATCTCGATGCAGGAAGAAGAGACCCCTACGACAGAAGAGACGTAAATTGGCTGGACCGGTGACACGAAAGGTTCATCTGCAACGTACGAATGGAAAATGCAGTCGTGGCCATCAATTGCTCGACATGTACGCCATCATACAGATCTCGACTCGCGAGTATCGTCATCTTGTTGGATTCAACAGAGTTTGCGCTTGGAATGAAGGCATCAAACAACATGAAGTTGCATATGGAACCCTGATGCATGGCATGCCCTCTTTCAAAACCGCGTCTTCTTCACGATACTTTGAGCGTCTCAAGTTCGTATGGGCACACATCAACTGGCTTATTGATTTTTGCTCACACCATGCTTTCCGGAAGTAGCGCTTCTACCAGTACGTGTACAAGGCTAAGGCGTTCAGTCACGTGGCGGAACGCATTGTACCCGTTGCGAGCAAGAACACGTTGGTCGGTTTTGGAAACTGGAGTTGTCGTGATGGCATCAAGGGCCACGGTACCGGACCCGTCAAAGCGTTCAAGAAGGAACTGGCAAAGCGCRCTACCGTTCGTTCCGTCGACGACTTTCGTACAAGCAAGCGATGTTTCCACTGTCACGCTGAACTTTCGAAGGTAGTCTTCCCGAAAATGGTCAACGGCATTCTCGATGGCACAATTGAATCTCGATCCGTTTTGCACTGTGAATCCAGTGAATGCAAGACGTTTTGGGATCGCGATGTGAACGCTTCGCTGAATATTATGAGTGTGACGACAGAACTTTTCAAGAATCGAGCAAGACCAGAGTACTTGCAACGAKAATCAAGTGAGTCGTAGAAGCGCAAAAAAAGCGTGAGCTCGGGGTCTTCGGACTTGAACCTGCTCACACGGTACAGCCCGTATTCTAGATGTAGCCACTTGGTAGGCGCAACTCGCGAAGCGAGTTGGAGTGACCTAGCGAGGTCTAATAATCTCTCAAATGTGTCCACATTGTTAATCTGTATGCTGGTAAGCGACAGTATACCGGTTTCATCGGTATTTGCATTTTAAAACGTATAACGGTTATATCGTTATACAATTTCTTTTTTCCCCCTCATCTGATATCCCCAGCTAAGATGTTGTTCTCGCTGTTTTGAAGAGCTCCATCGATGAGACGTTAGAGCTGTGCCGTGTCTGTCTCTGTGCGTCCGATTGTCATCCTGTGCGTGCTCACTCTCTTTATCTCTCTCTCTCACACACACGCATTTGCACCTCCATCTTATACATTTGTAGTAATTTTTCTTCCCACAACAAACAAAATGAACAAGGATGCACTGGTAAGCGTGTTGACCCGCGAGATGGATCGAGTGGCCAAGAACCCAGAGAACTGGCAGGAACGCATGAACGCGTTGGTCGAGATGCAGCGCTGCTTTGAGGATTTAGACACCACCGGTAGTCTCACCATGGATGTATGGAAGATCCTGAAGCCGCTAAAGCTAATGCTACAGGACCTACGTTCGCAAATAGTCAAAGAAGTCTGCCACTTGCTCACGATCATCTCCAAAACGACCAAAGACAGCATGGCGCCGTTCTTGCGGGAGATCCTGCCGACGTTGTTGGAAGTGCGCGGCAGTGGGAACAAAGTTTGTGCTGCCTATTGCAGTGATTGCATTGAGACAGTGGTAGTGCACACTGTCATCAAAGGCCAAACGTTGCGACTATTTGTTGATATGCTACTAGAAAGCAAAAACAAGGCCATCCGACTGTGCTGCATTACGTCGTTGAAACTTGTGCTGGCCACGTGGAGTGCCATGCTTGACAAGAACGATGTGCAGCAATTGGAGAAAGGTCTAAAGAACGCATTGTACGATGCGTCATCATCTTGTAGGAGTCAATCCCATGAATTCTTTCAGTTGTTCCATCTAAAATTCCCCAAGCGCGCGGCAATATTGATGACGATGATCGATTACAAGATTCAGAAGCGGCTCGAAGCGTACATGGCAACAGAGGTTCTCACGTTAGGAGCGGTAAGACGCGCTATTGCTGCTACATATGCACTCTTGTTGTTTTCTGAGGAGTTGACTTGTTGACTGGATTGCTTCCTTGTTGGTTTCGCTTCTATAGTTTCCCCCTGGTCCAAGTACGACTGGATCTGCTAGTGTGGATGAGAACGGTCCATCAGCAACGGAGCAATCGCTTAGTGGCTTTAACGTCGAGGTCGGTGATCGTGTGTGCATTCCCGAAAAAGAATTGTTCGGCTTTGTGCGTTTTCTGGGCGAAATCGAAGGGGCCAAAGGCTCCTGGGTTGGTGTGGAACTGGATGGACCGCATGGCAAAAACGATGGTAGTGTCAAAGGACGATACTACTTCCGCTGTAAACCCAAGCACGGCGTGTTTGCACGACCACACCACGTCTTCCTAACAATCTCTGGTAGTAAATTGCACCAGCAGCAAGTGCAGGAAGCATCTAAGCTGGATGCTCTCAATGATGATGCTTCCGTGGTACTTGAGGAGACCCTAAATGACGAGATGGTGGCGATGGCTCTTCAGGACGAGCTTAACGATACCAGCATTTCTTCGTATCTAGACTCTCCGCCTCCAGCTAAGGCTCCCGATTCGATCCGGAACGGCACAGAGGACGACGCTGTAGCGAACCACCCCTCGGCGCTGAGCGTGGTGTTAACAAAGGCTTCGATCGCACATCGGCGGTATTTAGATAAACTCTTAGTGCATGTTCGATCGGAACTAGAAGAACATCAGCGGTTTGAGAATTACATCGCTACAGCGAGTTCGGCAGATGCAGTGCAATACCTGCAGCAGCTTCAAAATTGCGCGCAGGACAAAATTGTTCTCTCGGACATGTTTATCCAGTACATCATCCAGGCACAACAAGCAGCGAGAGAGTCGTAATAGCTTCGGCTTTGGTTTCTTTTTCTTTTCAAGGACTTTTTGGTTGTAATATGTGACGGGGTAGATTGTCTTTAGTTTTGGTTGTTGGTAGATTTGAAAAGAAGTAAGTAAACTCTTTACCTATCGTCGCCGTTGCGATGTTTCCTGCGTACAATTAAGATGAATACGACACCATTCAATGAATCAGGTTGTGCCAAGTAAGAAATACCATTACGATCGATTGCAATGCTTGTCGAGTAGTTTTACATTCGTACGATCGGCCTTCGCACTGTTGGGTCGTTTATTTGCTTTTCAGAAAATGTTGTATAATTGTGCTCGACGAACGAGAGGTGTACCTTGCTAATATGTGTGATTCTCTCCACACCCTTGCGAGTATTTATTTGCTACTTGGATGATACTTTCAACTAAGAAGACTTTCGCTCCTCGATCACGTGCGAGAAAGAATCGCGATCTAGTGGATTCCGATACTCTCCGCTCCCATTTCCACTTCGACGCTCGGATTCTTCCCCCCATCGTCTATCGATTATGCCGCGCCTGGTTTCGCCTCTTGTCTCACCGTACTCGCTTTCTAAAAAGCTGGGCTGCGATGAACGATCACGAGTTTCAAGCATACTACCTCTTGTCGATGATAGCCATGTGTTATTTCCAATATCGCTCAACATCGTCCCGCCCCGAGATGATGACAGCCATGTCAAGTTGCCGTCATCGTTAAAAAGTGCCGTTCCACCTCTGTCTGACCACCAGACACTGGGAATTTCATCACTTATCTGTGTCGATGACGACATTGTTATGGAACTTGCAGAGCTTGCCTTGCGATGCGTAGCTGTAGTATGATTGCCTCCGCATACTGTGCTCTGAGAGTCTCGTCGGTTCAAGGGTGCAGCAGTACCCTTTGATGACGCAGAGCTAGTCGTGATACCTGGATACAGACCAGTTTCCTGGAATATTGCCTGCTTCTCGCGCTCAATCTCCATTCGTGCCCCAGCAACAGCTTCAGCGACATGCTTGTCGACGAATTTCTTGGCTGCTAACGCTTTGTATTGATTCAGTAATTGCTCACTGACACCTGTAGATGTGATTGATGCGTCGTCTGAATGTGCAGCGTAAAACACATTGCCACTCCCTGTACGTTTGTGCTTCTGTGCAGAATGGAGCTGTGCGCGTGCATCCGATAACAGTTTCTTCTGTCCAATACGTTTCTTTAACCAGTCTTTCGCTTCTTGACGCGCTTCATAAGCCACAAGAGTCAAGGTGGCTTTTTCCTCCTCAAGCAAGTATTCCAATGTGGCGGAGTCGAGACTGGGTGGTTTAGGCAGACTTTGAAGACGCTGTGCAGCACCCATTGGCGGTGTTCTAGGTGGGCTACTCATTGTTGCTTGCTGCTTCCCATCTTTGTCAAATTCGAGCGCACCTGGTATTGTACGTGCTTGATATATACCACTCTCATCGTCCAGACAAGGGGTCGTAGTATCAGACTTTGTAGATCCGCTTAAGGGAGGACGCTGTCGAAATGGTGGTAACTGTGGTGGGGCTAGTTGTTCACCTTCAGACGGTAAACTCGGAGCTGGGCTACGACGAGATGGTGATAATTCGTGATGGGAGTGCTGTTTCTCATGTGGCGTTTTCTTTGGCTTTAAAATCGATTCATTCCGGGAACTATTGTTACCAAACCTTTCATCATCAGCCTGGTTTTGTTCAGTACCTTCCAATGACAATCGCTTACGCGGATCTGATGATTCACATTCTCCCACCACAACTATGTCTTGATTGTTGTCACTAGGACGCTCATTCGTGTCATCACTTTCACGTATGTCGTATAGAGCATTGCTTTCTCCCAAGATAGGAATAGCTGTATCTGCATGGAGTGCAGCACTGTTGTTTAAATTCTTTATCAGTTCCTTTAGCTTTGCGACGGCATCCCGGGTTGTCATGCCAAACTCATCTGTGATTTCGTACTGTGTGAGCTTCTTACACCCCAGCAGACACTCAAGCAACTCTCTATCCTCAATTTCTCGTTGTGCAGCCAAATGCAACAGACTCATCCTAGTTTGGTGTGTCACAACCTTCACTTGTGCTCCACAACGTACTAATTCGCGAAACCCCGCCGCGTTCTCGTAGTCAATTGTTAGCATCAGCGGAGTCATCGGAGTTTGGAAGATGTCGTTGTTTGCCAAACTGCTGCCAATGGAACCAGCACGTTCGCCTATGCTAGATTTGTAGGTATCAACTCCTTCTGTAAAATCGTGAATTGATAGACTAGCTCGTTTGGAACTACTCACTCGACTGCGGTTGGATCCTTCCGTCCAAATATTCAGATCTTGACCATGCATCTTGAATAATCGAATCAAACGATCATCACAATTGTGTTGGATAGCCAAATGCAACGGGGCGTAGCCATCACGATTCCAGCCACCAGCATAAACTTCCTCTCGAAGAAACAAATTCACCACATGCAACATTTCACGGTTCAACGGCCACATACATGCCAAATGGAGCGGTGTGTTACCGTAAGGCACAGTTGCTAACTCGTAAATCTGCATACATGTCTCCTTAATATCATCCTTCGCCGCGTTCGTGACAGTACTTTGGTCCCATTGTATCGTACATTCGGTGCGCTTGTCACAGACGACTTGCATGCAATACAAGATGATAAGCGCATTCATCGCAGCGTTGGAGTTGATTGCACAGTGGAGAGGCGTTTCTCGTCGATATCCACACGTGCTTGAGAACATCTCGACTAATTTAATATGGGAGGGAGATAGTCTGAAAAGCGCAAATGCGAGGAGCAAACATAACACACCAGTTGATGTCTTCCCACCAGCTGCAGCAGCATGCAAAGAAGTGTATTGTTGCGACTTTGCGATAATGCCGGTCAGAGCAGAAGAAGAGTGATGTCCCGAGAAATAATGCTGTTGCTGATGTGGAGGATTCGCGACATTTGTGATTACACTGGTGTCGCTTGCACGCTGCAAAATTCCCGTAACTAATGATTCTGCAACCCTTTGACGGAATTTTGCCTGATCATTCGAATCGTTGGCTCCGTCACGCTCTTCGGAGATACTTGTCCTCACACTCGCTGAATTGGTATCTGACGAATATTCCCAGCTGGAGGAAATGCTGGCAAGTAATGGTCCTCTAAGCTGATTGATGTTTCCTTCACTTCTCGACTTATACCTATTTCGCTTTATTTGTCTTGGCGATCCATTAAATGGCACCGTATCTTGATTCTCGCCGCTACTACGAATACCTTGAACCAATGCGAACGTCGCGTTATCAAATACTGTCGGTGACATTCCACTAATGAGAATATGGAGTAATGTTTCTTTGGTTTTTGAATGTGCCAGCTCGGCTTGTTTGCTGCAAATATCCAACAACAAGCTTGCGAGTTCAAGTTGCCCAGCTTTCATAGCTAATAACACCACTGGACTGCCAACTTCATTATCTATTAGTTCCTTCAGTTCCCATTCGTTGCGATTCTGTTCAGCCAACTGCCTTGCAATCTTCAGTGCAAGTGCGTACATTCCGTGTCTAATCGATAAACCCAGCGATGATACACCATTCGAATCGACTCTTATATGAGCTCCATATGCAACAAGCGATGAAGCTATGACATCGAAGCCAGCCTTGATTGCGACATGAAGGGGAGAATCGTCATCTCGAATGGCGGGTATATGATTCTCCAGCTCACTATGTGCTGTCGATACAGAAACATCAGTGGCTATTGACCACTGGCAATCACTGATATTGGGTGAGGCTCCTGCAGCTAATAGCAGATCTACAATTTCCGTTTGGTGGTATTTAATTGCCAACGTCAGAGGTGTATCGTTGCCATGTCGCTCACGCTTCTCATACCCGAGATTGGCAATGACATGACTTCGCTCTACTTCTGAAGATGCACGTAAGGGTCGATACAAATGGATTATACGCGCAATTGTGGGCACTGGAGCGCCGACTTTAATCGCAAGGTGAAGCGAACTGTTGCCATGTGAATCACAGGACATTGGGTCAACTGCTTTACAATCCAACAATTTATCAGCCAATTTCCATAAACGAGCCTTCAGTGCCAAATGAAATGCTGTCTCTCCGTTTCCATCGCAACAATGAATTAGTTGAGAATCTGTGTACGATGATGATGAAGTCAACGGTAATCGGATGGAGCCACTTGTACTATCACTAGTGCTACTGGATTCACTGGTAACGATATTTGAAGTATTTGTTCCAATATCGACGAGGAGCATGGCCAATTCTTCAGCATTTTCATGATTCCGAGATGCCTTTATCGCGATGTGAAGTGACGTATCACCAACCGAATTCACATGATCTAAATATTGCAAGCAGGTCGTTCTGGACTTTCTGTACAATCCCGTCAAGAGCTGTCGCGCCGCTTCAAAGTCACCATAGCAGCAGAAAAACATGAGTAAGTTCCAGCGGAAGTCATCGTTGGCAATTACACGACCGAACGGACAATCGACAGTCCCCAATTTTTCTTGGAGTATGACAGATCGGCGTGCTTGTACCTCATCTTCCGATCCGTAGAGAGTCGAGAATAGTGCATGGTTGGCGAATGTCCACTGCAGAGGGGTCCGAGGATCGGCACCTGACTGTATCAGCAGTTGAATTTTCAATCGAAAATCGTTTGCGCTACCGCTCTTAGTCTGAACGAGTGCTAATTGCAAAGGCGTTAGTGGAATTGAAGGGACTGTAGGAGTTGGGATAAGACACGACACATCGAGCTTGGCACCAACTTGAATGAACTTCTTAAGCATCTCCAGACTTTCACCATTCATGAGGCCCGAAAATAAGCAAAACGTCGCGACTTGGCTCACCACAGTTTGAAAAAGTGTATTATCCTCACATCCCAGCGTGAGAGATTTCGTTGTGTTTCCACCATTTGCAGTGGATTGCTTGAAATGGAGGTTCAGCGCTTGCTTCTTATCATTGTCACTGGGGTGGATGATTTGCAGCGATAGAATATTGTGAAGCAGGTAGCGCTTAGACTTTGCACCACCGGAACCAGTATTTCCGGTTGTAGTGGCACTTGTAGAAGATATTGTTGGTTGTGATGGAAAAGAGTTTGCAATACTATGACGAAACGACGACGGATTCTTCTTGCTAATCTCCAGCTCGTTCCACCGTAAACGCAAATACCGTGTCTGCCACCGCCCCAACCAATTTGGCGACTTTTTGAGTACCTCTGCACTGTAGTCTTTCAATAGTATGCTTTCGCTGGTTGTGGATAGTCGATGCTTCTGTAATCCTACAGTTTGCAGGCGTGGTAGTTCCACATCGCTTTCCTGACCGCCTTTCCACCGGCTCAGATTAGCATCGACAACGCAATGGCTTTCTAACGGAGAAGGGTCCTTTGTCAAGAGTCGAGTCATCAGATCTCGCTTCAACGCTGCGATTAACATCTCGAACGAGATCGTCACGGCATTTGTCCCTGCTGATGGAGTGCTCGCGCCCTCGACCAACATCTGCCAGATGCCGGTAATTGCTTCTGTTGTAGCGTACACAGGAAAATATACTACAAGGAATCGCTGTAGAGTCGCCATCTCCCACACGTACAGTTTGTCCGCTTGTGTGTGTGTGTATTCTTCATAAAAAGGTTGTAATGATTCCAAGAAACAGTCATGAAAGTTTTTCGCTGGGGAGTTGAATAGCCTGCTTCCTATATACCCCATAAGTATACATCAATTTAAATAAAGCATGTCGTCAAAGTGACGAGACATTGAGCGAGAAACACTCACGTACGCGCATATTGCAGACGGTTGTGACAGTCACGAAGCGCCTTCTCTAGCTCATCTTCGGAGACGGACTTGACCATGTCGATGACTTCCACTTAGTCGCTACCAGACTATTTAGAAAGTAGTATTGAGCGATCGATGTACAGATACAGAGAATTTCCACGCACGAGTGAGCGCGTGCGGGTGCGGGCGGTGATGGAGCCGGTGGTCAATTCTCCATTCTTGGGGAGAGTTTCCCTTTGACATGGGCTGGTTTACCCATGACCATCACTCTATCATATTTATATCGATATTTTACCGGTTTGACATAATTAACTGACATGGCTGGACACACAAATTCAGTGACACCGAATCATGATGATCACGCGGCCTTGGATCAGAAGTAGTAGTCAGCTTGCTCGCGCGACTAGTCGGCCGCCATGCTCACTTCTGTTAGTTGCACACCCAACACAGCAGCATATCAGCGTTGCCACCACCGTTACTGAACCCAAACACTCGAGAAAAAGACAAAACGATCCTACATACAAGTTCCGTGACCTCGTCCCTGCTGTCCACGCATTCTACCAGATGAAGCGGCATTTTGCGATTCCTTTTAACTTTAGAATTCCATCAGATCCTGAATGGACCGAAGACGTCCAAGGCATAAACGTTAGTCGTCTATTGGCACGTTTTCTCCGAATTGCATATCGCCGAGATTGCCAACCACTGGTAGATGAGCTTTTGAATCTTGGCTTCCCATTGGAGCGTCACGAATTCAGTACCGAAGGCTGGAAGCAGTTACAGTGGGAGCAAATCACGGTCGCAGGACTTGAGACGTACCAGAGATTGCACGGCCATTTACTGGTGCCACAGCAATTCATTGTACCTGAGGGTGATTCCCAATGGCCACGTGCTACATGGGGAGTGTCGCTAGGGAATATGGTGAATCGTTTACGCACACATCGAGCCAAGTTGCCAGCATATCAAGTGGAGTATCTCAATGAGATCGGCTTTCACTGGAACGCGTGGGATACAAAATGGAACCACTACTTTCTTCCAGCATTAAGGCGCTATCGAGAGCTGTACGGGCATTGCAATGTTCCTCAATCGTTTACAGTGCCAACATGTGAACAGGACGAGCTCAAGCAGTGGCCACCACACTTGCATGGGTATACTCTGGGTACAACTATCATGGCTGTGCGCGTGGGAAAGTACCAAAACCATGTAGACACTAGCAGAGATGAACTGGATGAACTGGGTTTTTCGTTTGACGCAGTGGAGACCATGTGGAACGAAATTGTATTGCCAGCATTAACAGTCTATTCCCAACTGCATCAGTTGTGTTCCGTACCGACTAGATTCATCGTACCATCAGAAGCACCGTGGCCAGAGAAGGCGTGGGGCCACACACTCGGGCACACCGTGAGTGGTATTCGCAACAAACTGTACCCTTGTTTTGCCGATCAAGTCAAGCGTGATGCAGCCATACTGGACAAGATCGGCTTTGTGTGGAATCTACCCGATTCCAAGTGGAAACATTTGGTACTTCCAGCACTGCGTCACTACCATCACCTCTATGGACACTCTGACGTGAAACGCGACTTTGTTGTACCGCGTGGTAAGGAAAGCCAGTGGCCAGAGCGTCTACATGGGCTGCATCTTGGGTACATTGTAACAAGAATTGCCAATGGACACTACCAGGAACAAGCGCTTGAGTCTTGGAAAGAGTTGGAAGAAATTGGATTTGTGAACTCGGCAGCCGTTGCATGAGTTTGAGTTAGAAGGTGATAATACCAATGCATGCATATAGACATCAATTATTACACATAGAGATACAAACAGTGAATGGGCATTGGCTTCCGCATGTCGACAACATCCTTGGTCATCCAAATTGAGTTCCTAAGATCCTCACTATTCTGTGCGCTGTATCAATTTAAGCATTCTATACGGTATACAAAAAGATCATCAATATAAGTAGGATGCGGTTAGGGGTTTAGGTTGCTTCAGAGACCCATTTTTTTGTATTGTATTGTATGGCGGCTATAGAAGAAATTAGGGTTTGAGGAAAACGGGTCTGCGCCAGAGCGGTTCACAACCCGTGACGGTGACGGTCCTAGTTTTAGTGGCCGGTTCACCTGGACGGCGGCCCGTGGGCGCAGCACCAGCCATTTCATGGCTTGGGGAAGGCAAAAGGGTGGTGCGATAGTCATTTCGCCTTTAAGAAAACGAAAGCAAACCAACCATGGCTGTCGGTGAGTTTAAATGCACCTTTATATATGGAGCTCGATAGAATACAGACAACAGTGAAGCAAGCGAGAGAGAAAGCGAGCACGCTGTGTTTTGCATTGGTGATCGCTGGCTGTAAAAGACACAGAACAGCTTCAAAACGAGCGACAGAAAAAGCGATCAGCTACGCTTATTGACAGGAAAAAGCAGGAAGAAACTAATGCAGTGTTTCTTCATGTCACACAGGCAAAAACAAACGATTGACTAAGGGCAAGAAGGGTGGCAAGAAGAAGGTGTAAGTGCTCCCAATACACGTCTAGAAACAGCGGCGTATGACCAATTCGCACATGAATACAGGTACTAATGGCGAATTTTGATGATTATGTGTAAATAGTGTCGACCCTTTCACGCGCAAGGACTGGTATGATATCAAGGCCCCCGCTATTTTCTCGGAGCGCAACTGCGGCAAGACGTTGGTGAACCGTACTGCCGGTACCAAGATTGCCTCGGAAGGCCTCAAGGGCCGTGTGTTCGAAGTCTGTCTTGCTGACTTGAACAAGGATGAAGACCAGTCGTACCGTAAGATCCGCTTGTGCGCTGAAGAAGTGCAAGGAAACCAAATTATCACCGGTTTCCACGGCATGGATTTCACCCGCGACAAGCTTTGCTCGCTCATCCGCAAGTGGCAGACGTTGATTGAAGCCTTTGTGGACGTCAAGACCACCGATGGATACTTGGTGCGCCTCTTCTGCATTGCCTTCACCAAGAAGCGCCCGAACCAGATCAAGAAGACCACCTACGCCAAGACCGCGCAGATCCGTGCTATCCGCAAGAAGATGACCACGATCATGACGGAGGAAGCCAGCAAGGTGGACATTAAGGACTTGTTCCTCAAGTTCGTCCCTGAAATCATTGGCAAGGAAATCGAAAAGGCCACCCAGGGCATTTACCCATTGCAGAATGTGTACATCCGCAAGTGCAAGATCCTCAAGAAGCCCAAGTTCGACTTGGTGCGTCTGATGGAACTGCACGAAGGTGGTGCCGAAGAAAAGGGCGCCAAGGTTGCTCGTCAGGAAGAACAGTTGGTCGAGTCGATGGCTGGCTCGGGTGGCCGTCTGTAAGCAGTTGCTGCGGAACGTTTTTGTGGCAGAGCGATGGACCGGTCGTAGTAGCCTCTTGTAACAGAAGCAATAAAGCGGCGCGTTTGATCACCCAGACGTGCACCAGCAGCAGCTCCATCGCTTTTGGGCTTACCATCGACCCAGTACTGAGCTCTAAAACTATTGAGAATAAAGGCGAAAATTTTATCCTATTTTTTGGCGCACACCCTAAATTTTCTGTTAAGCCTATTTCTATACGTTATTTGGACTTAATGGTATCCGGACAAACAATCATGGTCAACTAAACAATTCAATACACGTATAGTTGGTATACTTACTGCCCTATACGGTAGTGGCATTTTCGAGCAAACGCTAATAATGCAACAACAGGAAGACCGGAAGAAGGCGCTTGAGAAAAAGTTTGTAGAGAACCGACCACCATTGGCGTATGCCAAGCTTAGCGGCAAGATACTGGATGACACTGACTTTGAGATACTGCTCACACATTTGCCTGCCGAGTTAGGACGCGGTCCAGTGTCCAGTGAGTAGCCATTTTGGCTGTCACTAATGCGTTTGACTGCTTTCTCCATGTATTGACGTAAAGCCTTATTTTTCGTACAGTAAGCCCTGGTCCACGTATATCACTTGGCGACCACAAGGCGATCTCTAGGCAACACGCGCGGATCCAGTGGAATCCACAGAAAAGCTGTTTTGAACTGGAGTGCTTGGGGAAAAATGGCATGTTCGCGGCGGGCAAATTCATTCCCAAGGACAAAACCATCGAATTGGTCTCTAAAATGCCACTCAAGATCGGCCACGCGCGCGTGTATTTCCTAGCGGCCATTCGATCGGCATGCAGTACTATGAGCGGCTTTAAATTACTCCAGAAGGTGAGGTGTATGACTTGACTATTCTGATGATATCTTTTTGCTCAAAAGTGCATGTACATGGGTAGGGGTTTGAAAAAGCCAAGAGCACGACGGGTATGACTGCAGAGGAGGCATGTCAACAAATCCTCGATCTTTTTCCCAAAAGTGAAGTTGAAGTAGGCGGCAGAGAGAACCTGAGAACATTTGTCACGTATGATTCTTTAAAAAAATCTTAACCTTGGCCAAGTGCCATGCCACTGATGATTTTGGATGCCATATTTTACAGAAGCTACTTGGAGGAAGACGCACAGAATTTCGACAAAGTACCTGGCACTAACCCGCCTCGGTACAAAATGAAGCCAGCGGTCGTAACATCTAATACTACAGCGTCGATAGGAAAGACAAATGAGGGAGAAGCTCCGAAGAAAAAACAGAAAGTGGGCGAGGAGAAATAGATGGTCAGTCGTGAATCCATGCCAATCCAGTCAGTCATTCAATCAATCAAACAAACAAATACGACAACTGATGTGGTCTTAATTGTGAGTGAACTTGGGTCTATATTGTTGCTCATGTAGTATCAACTGCTTTACTTTAGTTGCTGCTGCAGGACTTGAGCAAAGCGCTCGCGCTGATGATCCGCTTGTTGCATGCAGAACTGATCGACGTCATACGCTTCCACATCCAAATCCTGATGATGTCGAGGTGCATACGGAATGGGACCATATTCGGGGGTAAACGTCGCAAACGGACGCGGAATCGTTTTCTTCTTTTTCTGGTTATCATGACCGTTGTTATCACTTGTAATCTCTAGTGCCTTCTCCAATCGCGAGTGCTGCACCTTCCAGACTTGATCCCACAGCCGCTCGAAGCGTTCGATTTCGTGTTGTGAAAAGTCTTCGGTTGGATGTGTCAGCTGCGCTTGTTGTGAGGTACCAATGCGTCCGTGGACGTGATGCACATGTGGAAGCACACGTTTGATCCACTTTTCATCTTCAGGGGTGTCCAGCAATCGCTCACTTACCACACACCAATGACTAAAGTCCAAGGTAAGCTTGAGACTTGGAAATGCTTCCAGCAACTCTAATGTCGGCCAAGGCGAGTAGAATATCCGCCCACGGTGAGTTTCATGAGAAATCTGATGACAATCCATTTCGTTTTCCAGCTCGAGTGCATGGGCAATGAATTCCATTTGATCCAATTTGCTCCAGTGGTCACTGCCGGAATGAACATTGATCCACATTGGGCGCGTTGAGCTGCTAGTAAGTGCCGTTTCTAATTGCAGGCGATATCGCATGAGATGAGTCTGCACACTTTCAAATTGCTGATTGAGGTGCTTATCCTCATAATCCACCCATCCTGAGTACAGCCCGACGATCAGCTCCATGTCTTTGTCAGCCAACATGCGCTGCACTTCGGAGATCCCACCAATCGCCTCTAGGTCACTCAGACTGGCTTCGATGCCATCGTACCCTTGCTTACGGATATACGCCAAGAGTCTCTCGCCGTACACACGCGGTTTTTCGCCTGCAACACGCAGCTTCTCAGCAGTCGGCGTGCCCCATAACGATCGGAAGCATTTCAACTGCATCATTCACAATCTCCGCAACTGCATGATGGACATTCGAGGAACGCGAGTAGAATATTACAAATATATCATATGATGTGTACTTTAATTGCAATAATAATTTTTTAAAATAGGATAATTACGTAAAGCACACAATCAGCCACACAAAAATGGACTACCCGCAAGTTCGTCATTTAAGATTTATATGGTATGATTTTGCTTTCTTGTCATTTTGTCGACTATCATCCTCATTTCCATTCATATAAGAGACGTATCTGGATATCATATGGAATACAATACTCTAGACTCGACGTTACGCTTAGATACCAAAGTAAGACAAAATATCAATAAGAAAATCACTCTGTTTGCTTCGAGTCTCCTTGCAAATTCACATGCTATAATAACTTGGAAGAAGTTCAAAGTAAATAAAGATCATCCCTGAGTTACCAAATGGTAGCTCATATGGTCTTTTTTCAATATTTAGCATATGTTGGATATTAGTGAGGTGCTTACGCATCGGTCACTCTATTTGCTATCGTTCTGTTTTGCAGTTGTATCTTCCTCTTGATCATCTTTACAGTTTTTCATTCCTCTTTCTGTTTTGTTCGACTCAACTGGCTTTTCATCTGACAACTCTATTGAGTTACTCTCATTGACATCAGCCGTCTCGGTCTCTATCTGTCGTTTCTTACTCTCTGATGCTCTTCTCTTAGGATCGATTTCGAGTGACGCTTTAGAATCAATTGAAGTTATTCGATTTGCACCAGAAGCATCTGGACAAGTCTCTTTGGCATCGGCGCGACGACTCTCAACCGAAGCGCGACCGCGCATCGCCTTCATGAGCGAATAGAATGCGTCATAATCCATCGACGCCAATACAATCTCCAGGTATTGTTCCGCTTTTGGGTCCTGCGCAATTGCTTGTTTGAATCGTGCGGTAAACTCTTCTTCGGTGATATTTTGACTCGCTAAGAAATCTACCAAAAACAGCAATAGACTAACTCGTAATTATTTCAAGTCCATCAATCCTAATAGTTTGCAAAAACGTGTTTTTGTCTCATACCTTCCATGTGCGCATTGAATTTATCCTGAAATTTGTTATAAATCGTAGTGTACTCCAGATGATGTTCTTCTTCGTCAGTAAACTCGAGCGCGTGGTCGAGGAAAAACTGCTCAAATTGCCGTTGAAATCGCGCAGAAGAGATGTACTCAACCAATTTGCGGATAACGCTGTCTTGAATATTTTTCTCTATATCCATTGAAAAAGTGAGCACCAATCTGAAATCGTTGGGAATGCGGATCTTGTTCTAGCTGCACCTCAATGATCGCAGCTTTGAAACGGGGGAGTGACAAATGTGTCCTTTCGATGGACTACTATTAAAGTCAACTCGTCTTTTATCTCGATTAATTATTGAATCGTAGTAACAATAAAATTGAATTGCATCAGGAATTAAATTGGGTGGAAAGGAAGAACCACGGCATTGGTACAAAATGGCAGCACGCGTGACGAAGCTGTTCCTGCAGAACTGCCGCCAAGAGGCGCCCTCTTCGGGAAAAAATGGACGGCTCAGTGAAAAAAAGCAGTCACTTTTGGGTAGGAAAGTGGTGTTGACAACGAACAAGCAGAAATCGACTTCACAGTCGAAAAAGGTGAAAGCAAGTGGGACAGCCACTCAACAGAAGAAACCGAAAGAGCGATTCTTAGAAGCCGCAAAACGAGAGCAGGAGCATGCCGATCTGACAAAAGCGAATGTTCAGAAGTTAAAATTTCGATCGTCATTGAAATCGCAACAATTGATGGCCAAGGTGAGGAAAGGAAACAAGTTAACGTGGGTTGAACTATGCATATACTGATATTCTCTTCTTTGCGGCATTTGTACCATTTTAGGCGCTGGCGCAACGCAAGGGAGCGGGATTGTAGTATTCCGTTGATCATTTTGAATCAGTAACTGGGTAGATGAAAGAGGTGATAGAGAGAAAGTAACGTAGTTTGTTGCGGTGTATGTAATATAAGACTTGATTTGGTTCTTTTTCATGATTTTTGATGCGGTCGTCATTACTTTTTGTTGGGATTTTCTACTGTTTCTTGATAGGCGTGGGCTTCATAGCGCCACTCTCATGGACATTCACTTTCGCCACATCATCCAAATCTTCGAAATCGTCCTACAAGAACAATTTGGGCTGAGCACATGCCAATAAAGGATTACAATTACTAGTAGTTTACTAGATGAAACATACCTGAGCCAGTTGACGGACAGTGTAAGCAAACACTGAGCCAGCAAATGTGGCAAGACCTCCAGCCATGATTAAGTTCTTCGCTCGCACAGACAGCGGCATTCTTCCAATTGATCGATCACCCACTCAATCGCTTCTACCCAGTTGCGTCTGACAGACAAACTGCTGTCGAAAAATAGGGGCGGGCACAACTCGACTAATAGTTAGCCGACTCAAATTTTAACTAGCCGCAATTTAAGCCGACTAGCCAATAACTAGTCGATTTTTATTGCTTTAACCTCAAAAGTTCATATGAGATAGTGAAATAGGGGTAACTCAGGAAAGACATCCTTTAGGGTCGACTTGACCAGCAAAAGCTAATTAAGACTAGGCAACCGCAGAGTAGCCATCTCTGATACTTGGACTCGATAAGTAAGCGGTCATCCTTGAAAAAGATGTTTTAGTGTGATGTTTGTCTTCTTTTCGCACCAATACTACGACACCACGCTTTCTGGACAATTTTTAATTTTTCACGCATTCGATCTCCTCGGATATGCATTGTCATCATTTCACATCTGTTCTTGAAAAGAAAAATGACGCTAAAAGGAGCTCATTGCGGAGAATTCGAAACAAGCTCCTGCTTCTATCAATAGGGATTGCTTCGCTTCAAAAAACACGACAAAGTGTATCCTAGAATTAGCAGAAATGAAGGATAGCGATTAAGTTCACTTTAAATGCACAATTTAGAATGACAAAGAAGCGATGCCGTTTCCCGAGCAGGCGAGGACATTGCTAGAACTCGGAACTATCACAGACTTTTTTTAAATTTATACGCCCATACGAAAGCGCGAGACTCAGAAAGGATGGGGATGGAAGAATATCCAGATATACGGCAGAAAGAATGACGTTCGAAAATGATGGCAATGAACCGCCATCTTCTTCAATTGATTTGTCTTGAGATCGTTGAGGCCTTCTAAGAAATTGTCAACATTCGCTATTAGTTGTTATCGTACGCTGGATCTTCATACATCCTTATTTTACACAATTACCAAAAGGGAGCGTCATCCTTACGCAGCAGTGGACGTTGGGGTCGTGGTTGACGTCACTGTTGTTTTCACAACGTAAATCTGTCTTAATGCCTTATTCGTGGTCATTGAATTCGGATACTCCTTCTTGTTGGACGAACTCTTCGTTCGATGCTTCTTATGCGGCGCAGTTGACGGCCTATGTGAAATGACCGAATCCGATAAAGCTGGTGTTGCTTGCTCCTTTCCTTCAGATTGCGGTTTAATGCTTGCAGGATTGTCCATATTGGATGGTGGTGTGGGTACGGAAGGCGCAGAGAGTTTCGGCTTGTAAACCATTGATAACTTTTTCTTCGGAACAGTCTTGCCGGTATGTGCTGACCACTTACACTCATCTGTGTTTGTCACCATTCCTGATGTTGATCTCTCCGTTAAAGGCATTTGAGATTTGTCGGAAGACGATTTGCTAGACTTTGCTACAAATTGCTTCTTTTTCGTGTTTGTTGTGATATTTCCACCCACATTTTTTGCTTTTTGTGAGTAAATCTGTCGCTTATCCTCACGTTCATCTGCTGACTTCGTTCTATCAAGTTTTGCCATCGGCTTTTTAAGTGGTTTAATGTCTCCATCCGCAACATGTTCGCTGTTAATTTCTTCCGAACTTTTGTCCATCACCGGATCATGTGTCGAAAATGGTTTTGTCGCGTGCTTGTGTGTATTACCATTACCATTGCTTCGAGGTGTCATCTTTCGAGCCGTCTTAGACTCCGTTAATTTGGTCGGACGAGTAGTTTTCGTGTGTTTAACTGGTTTGAGGGAAGCAATTCGCCAGTCTACATGCTGTTGCACCGTGGAATGTGGTTGCGACGGTTTCTGTGTACTATTACGTTGAACATTACATTCTGCCAATGCAGGAAGATCGCTCATGTTCCCCCTGTGAGATTCCTGCTTGTGTTTTTGATGTGCTTTTTCACCATCGATCTGTTCAGATGTAACTGGAGAGGAGAACCGTCCGGTTGAATTCTTCACGCAAGTTTTAACCTCACTCACAGGATCCGACTGTGGTAAATTGCTAGTGTCAATCCGGCATTCCTCCGTTGGTACAATCGATGCAGTTTTCATTGCTTTTTGCACCCTTACTCCGACGAGTAAGGCCCGCACCTTCGATTCTTGTGGAGCTGCGAATACAAATTTCGTGGTCGTTAATTGGTTTTTCGCAGCTATTTGACGCTTTTGTGGACGCTTATGCCTGGTCGCAGCTTCCCGTAGCCGTTTTTTCTCCAGTAAAATAACTCTCCTCGACTTCACAGTCTGAAATCTGTTTGCAGCATCATCAGGAAGGAACTCAATCCCTTCCTGCGCATCCGTCAGCACAACGACACCTCCACCTTCCGGTATATGCTTGAGAATGTCTACATCCATGATCATTCTAGCTTTACTGTGATGAACTCCCTTGCTTTTCATTGTTGAAATATGGTCGCTGGTGCTCGAGTCAATCCTATCTTGATGATGATTCGCCGATAATTGGTTATCTGGTTTCATATGCCCTCGATCAGGTGTGTTTTCGTGCCGTAACTCCATTGCCTTGCTTCGTAGTATAGGTGAAGGTCTAGCTTTGGCCATGTCTCGATGCTTTGTGGCTGATAAGCGGATTGGACGAGTGGACTTTCTAATTTCTATCGACTTTGATGGTGCTTCGCCATTTTGTTCAAAAGAGCGATCATGTTTGTTCTCTTTCACGGTGGAATTGCGATCTAATTCCTCTTGTTTGACAGTGATCTTCGAAATATTTATCGTATTGATTTCAGTTGGAGCACTTGATGACGCCTTCTTCACCACCGGACGATATACAACAGTGTATTTCTTCCCCTTGGATGGCGCCACAACTCTTTTATTTTGCAAACTTTTACGTTTTCCAGTATCATGTTCCAGTATTGGAGGTTCATCATCAGTATCCTCAGCCGGTTCGCTACGCCCGACCCTCGGCTTCACTGCTTTCGACACAAGTTTTTGCTTCTCATTATGTTCCACAACTGCTGGAAATGCGGTTGGTGATTTTTTCGCTGGACTAACTAGGTCGGATTTTGGCAGAGAGTCTGATATATTATCACCTTTCTCCTCTTTGTCTGTTTGTTTTAACTCCAAAGGACATTGTTTCTTCACCAAAACATTCTCAACTGTAACAGTCTTTTCCTCAACAGGGACAATAGCTGGAGATGAGGAGCGAGATCTTCGACTACCGGACGTTTTAATATCGTCAGCGTTAATCATACCGCCGGTTTTTGGATCAAATAACATTTTTGGCCCAGATCGCTTCAAGATACGAACTTGTGTGTTGGAAACTGATACACTCTCGCGCGGCACAGATGATACCGCTGCTGTGTTTTCAGCACCTTGTTCATTCATTTTGTTTGCTGTTTTGGATGCAGGCAGCTGTGCAGAAGACGTAGCAGCTGGAATTTCCTCCTGATGGGTTCCGGGCGTGTTTTTGAGCGTGATCGCTTCTGCCAATCCCCTTGAGCAACTTTTATCAACTATAGCTGATGGCATCAGCGACGGCTCTGATTGATTGGATTCTTCTACATACTGGTGCATCTGTTTAGGATCTTCGGCACGTGCAATGCCGTTATGGCCAAGGACCTGTGTCGGTGATTGAAAGGACGATTCGTGACGGTAAGCGAGCGAAGGTTGATAATGAATCTCTCTCCGATCCATTTCATGCTCAGATAGTCGTCGATCATTCTTATACGGTCTTTCATCTTCATAAACGTGACGACGATGATATGGGTGGCGATCCGGTGCATAATATCCATGATGATCTAGTTGGTTGTGGCTATTCGCACTTGTGTAGCCCATATACCGATTATAACGAGCGTCACTCGGATTATAGTGACTATGGCTGTGTCCACCATGAGAACCATAGTCATTATGATTATATCGATACCCATGTGAAGAATTATGATCGTACTGAAATCGGTCGTAAGGATTGCCATCTGGCAAGGGCATTCGTGATGCATATCGCTCGTCTTGGGAAGTATAACTGTGATGTCCACCAGATTCGATAGCACTATGTCCATGATGACTCTGTTGATGATTTTCATGATAGTGTATGCCTTCTGCCACCGCATCTTGCAGCGTTGGGAACTCTCGTTCTTGTTGAAGTTGACGGAACCGGGTGGATTGCACAATATCTTGCTCCACGGCGTCATCGCCCCATCGTCCAGAACTAGTGGTTCCTATAGAATGCATGCTGCCAGGATTGGATTTTATTGTTGATGATGGTGCACCCCATACACGTGGTTTTGGATCATGTAAGCGGTCTATTCGCTCTACTGGCTCTGCTGTAGCTGATTGTTCACTCTCCTTTTCGTCCACAATAGTGTCATTGTTACTGCTTTCACCCCACCCAGTGCGTCCACTTGGCACGAGGTTGATGTGCACGTCTTGTCCCTGGTTTTCTTTCCGCAGACTCGGTGTATTGATCGGCGTTGGTGCAGCCACGAGATGCGTTTTGGCCGCCGTCGCACCAGTGCGATTTCCCAGCACGAGCATGCGTTTGGGGAACAAACCTAGCAACACACCGATATTGGACAACACAATGATCACACCGTATTAGTATATCAAACCTGTATTAAATGTCCATCCGTTTGCAGTTCTACCTGCATTGTCGACAGCCTTGGTAAGCGGTGCTTTGTAAAGTGCATTCAGATTTTTACTGGAAAACTTGGGTTTGGCTTTCGTATTCGAACCGGTCATGCCCTTTTAACGATAATATTGAGAATGAATCCGCGTGCGCAGGACGTGAAGCGTTGCGTTGCCTTGGCATCAAAGAGAAAGAACCGAAGGAAGGAAGAGAACGATCCTTTGTAACCACCACCGCTTGCCTACCCACCCGCCTGGCACTTTTTCTTTGTTTCTTTTGCTTCTATAACGCTTCCGTGTTTCCTTTTCAGAGGTCAAGAATGAGGTTTATTTTTATTAAGAGGTTTTTTACTAATAAAAATAAGGTTTTACAAAATAGAGAGCTCTACATATGATCGCCACCAGAACCTGACTTTAAGAGTATTTCTCTTATATCTTTGTACAGTATGCATTATAGTTAATTTGGAAATATGTCACTATTAAGAGGATTTATAGATATAAAACCTTGATTGAAACAGCCCATTTTTGGGGTGTGCCCTGAAAAGTCACAAAGCCAAGAAGCGTTGCTTGTTTGGAGATCTGATCACAATGTAGCTTTTCGCGTATCTACAGAAAGAACACATGGAGGACCGCTGATAGCTATAGAAATATGGAACTACATATGCATGCGAGGGTATATACATTTGCGTTCTTCTTTCTTTAATTATCCCTTCTTTTCACCATTCTGTCTCTCTCTTGTCTATATTAGCAAATTGAATCCACGCCGTTCTGTTTCGCTACTTCTCGATTGTTCGAGTTGAATGCGTAAAGTCCATTGTTCACACCATCGTCAAACTCATCCACCGCTTCTTCCAATCCATCCACACTCACGCGCTTGTACGGATACGCTAGTGGCTGATGGCCATTCGCGCCGTTTACCATGTTCCCAGAATTAAGATGACCTGTTGGGTATTGCATGCATAATGGGACCCAACTGTGTTCAAAATGGAAAAATACAAGCGCTGAGATCATTACACCAAGTACCACGTCCACTGTGTAATGTTTCCGTCCAGAGATGCAGAGCGCCGCGAGGACGAATAAATACGTTATCCCCAATGTCCACCGCAGCTTGGAAAAATGAGGAAAGTGGCGGTCCAATTGACGCAGGTACAACAGCAATGCGCTGGTAGTATAAGCCATGTGGCCAGAAAATATAAGGTCACCACAGGAGTTGTAGTTGCCGTAAATCGGCCCCACGCGTGTGACGATGTCGATCCAATTCTTTGGGGGGAAATAGTCCGGACTTCCAAGCCGGCAATGAGGAGCTGGCCCTGGAAGCGATGTAACCGCGACGGTCAACATCCGCAAGAAGTAACAGACCGTTGCGATTCGAAAAAAAGATGAGATGACTTTGCATCGGTTTTCGCGCTTCATGAACAACGACTGGATCACAAACGTCACGGGCACAAACGCCGTCAAAATGTCACTTAGCGGTCGCCATTTGGAATCCACTGCTTGTTCCGGAATCAACATAAAACCCAAGTCTTTCAGTGGCACCGCTGATGGCACATGAATATAGAACGCGATGTTGACAGCAAACACCATGACGAGTGACATCGCTACGAAAATTTCCGCGTGGTCGAGCACCGAGTTCATGTGTTGATCGTATTTCGAGCGCACAAAATGCCGGAAATAGAAAAACGAAATTGTAAAGAGCATCCACACGCCTCCCCATGTCGCGCGCGTGTGGTGCCCTTCTGGCTCGACGACAAACTTGAAAAACAGCACCCAGACCATCACACCGACACCCACAATCAGTACAGTGAGAATCACAAACAGCACGAAGCTCAGAATCTCACGCAGGTCAAGGTTTTCCCGCCAATGCCGACTGTCTTTGCCCTTCAAATTGCTGTTCGTCTTACGGTTAAGTCCACCACCGTTTGCGCTAGGATTGTGGATGGGTAACGTCTCTTCCATACTACTATTTGCTTTTTCGAGACTGGCGACGATACTGGCGGCGGGTCCAGACATCTTACGCTTGGTACGATAGAAAGCGGACTTGACGAAGGGGAAATAGGACGCCATGATGACCCGCAGCTCCGAGAAATCAGCGCTTGCCGATTCCTATGCGTGAGAAGTCGAAATGATCAGCAACGTTGGTGGATGGGTGAACTGCCTGAATAAAGGGAGAGATGATTTTTTTGCCCACCAGCCCAATAAAGCTTTTCCCCTACCCATAATATTCAATAACGGATTCCCATTGACTAAAAATAGAATTAAGTGGATTTTTATTGGCTAAAATAATGGATCCCTAGCTGGATTCCTCACATGAACCCCACATGTTTACGCCTTGGATGACTAACACGATTGACACAAAGCAAATATGTACCGAAGGGATCCACTTCGTTCTTTTCCTGCTGTCATTACGTTTTACAGTATGAAAAGACTCGAGACGAGATGGCAAACACAGGTACATGATTTCCAGTTCCTCCTCTTCTGCTTAGTAGATTTATGGCGGTACTATACCAGATAATAACGACTAGTGAAGACCGATCGACCTGTTGGAAAACTTTGCCTACACTTTTGTGGATTGCAGAATGTGAATACAAACTCTTGAATGTTCATGTTGATGGATCGCAATCACACACGCACATGGATGAGTTTTGGTACTCTAGTTTGTCTATAGGATTGTTTGTTTCCTTGCTCAACTCGACAAAATCATGTCTCTGACATAACTGCGTGGATACGAAGAATGGGTTAAAGGGCATGTGCGAAAGAAATGAGGTCCAAGGAATTCAAGTCCATGACATCACCATCCCCAAATGATGGATACAGTGCCCTTTGAAATCATCTTAGTGGTGTGCAAGCGAGCGTCCAAGTCAGTAGCAGTCGATTTGAGGAGGTGGGTGGGTGGGTGGTGATGACGAGACTGTTGGTAACAGAGATCCTTCAAGATAGATGGTGTGCATGTCACAGTGAGAATCGCCACTGTTCACACGAACAGTACATCGTCCAATCGATCAACCAATGACAGAATGGACAAGTTCGGGTCTCTCTTTCTCTTTAACGTCTTCATTATTTTAATCGAAATGCAGTTATTGCTTGAGTGGATGGTAGGAAGAATCGACAAGCATGCCCTCGTTTCACATGCGAAGTCGATTTTTTAGTTATTAATGACTGTGGCACTACTATAGCTCAGAATACGAGTTGGCAGCTCTGTAGTATGACGAACCAGGATATCCCATATTCATGCCACGAGGAGGACCACGCATACCACCAAAGCCCATACCTCCGCCTCGACCCATTCCCCCTTGTTGCCCAGCAACTTGGACCAAAAACATGTGACCAGATGGACATGCCACACGCCTATTTTCACACAAATCCCAAATCAATAAATTACACACTTTTTCACAATTGTGAATTAATGGATCAGACAACAAACTTACATGTTATACATGTGAGGCAGTACTCGCATCTGGATATGGCATTGTGGACATCGCACAAGTGCACCATGTGAACTCGCGCGATACGACACGGGCTGATTGGCTTGTGAAGGTGCACTGCTTGACATTGACAATGATGGTTCAGTTGGTCGTGTCTTTACATCGCGTTCCGTTACGGCACTGCCACAATCCCGACAAAAACGATGCCCCACACGCACACGAGGATGATCGCATTGTTTTCTCACTTGCATTTCCGCCATCGTAGATCGACACGATGGACATTTGTCGTAGTTAGATGAATCGGAGCGCTGAATTTCTTTCAAACAACTCCAGTGGAAACTATGGCCGCATGCTGTGGTGTAGATGGCATTGCCGACATCCATTGTATCGAGACAAATGGCGCATTCTTCTGCTTCTTGGACCACTGTAGTGGTAACGCCTCCATTTTCCATACTTGAAGCTGTCGCCGCTGTGGCGGTTGCTCCTGCAAGCTCACCGACCAATTCATAGGAGCGTTTTTCGGCATCTTCAATAAATAAATCGATTTCTTTCGTATACAGCGCCACTGGGTCGCGACCACAATCGTCCACGCTACGGCATCGCCGAAGTTTGCTGCGATCTGGTCGTGGACCAAGATGTTTCTCTTCCAGCGCTCGCAGTCGCATTTCCTGCCGCGACTTTTCGCGTGCAATTTGTTCTGCTCGTTCCTGTTCACGTCGCATCTGTTCCGCTGCGCGCATCCGTTGTTCTTCCTCTGCGACCGCCTGCTGGCGCGCACGGGTTCGCTCAATGTCTTCGGCACGTCGTCGTTCCATGAGCATCTGATTCTGGTCCTGAATACAACGGTCGCACACTCGCACAGGCTCGTTGTTGTACCGCACCAGCGTCGCACTAGGCATAACCTTGTGAGATCGAGCACAGCTTCCGCAAACAGCATTGCCACACGCCTTTGAAATAAAAAGACCGAAGCCATGAGAACGACGATTCCCACAGTTTGAGAAGAACGGCAAACACGAATTAAAACGTACCCGACAACGGTGTTTGCGACGGAAAGCATGAAATTTTTTCTCACAAATGGAACATTCACCCGCAGCATCGTACATGGCGTCCGTCATGGTCTGAACAGCCCCATTCGGGCGCATCATCATCATTTTTTTTTCCCTGGCCCCCTTCGCCGAAGAGCTCCGCTTCTCTCTATGTTGTCTTTTGTTTCCATTCAGTCGGTGAAGAGAACGGGACCCAGAACACCCTCTGCGAGCGGGTTGCTCCCACTATTTGTAAAACCCGTTTACCCGAAACCCATAATAAGAATAGCACTAGATGAAGCAGTAGATAACGGCCGCAAGAGCGCAAATGGGTTTACAGATTTCAAATAAGAAAGAACCGAACCCGTTCCGGGTCTGCATAAAAAATCAACAATATGAGATAGTTGTGGAACATATATGGTGTGCTTGTATGTGGGTTGACTTCACTTTATGGTACATTGCTATATGGAAAAGCTACAGCATGGCTTCATTACCGTCGTCTGATTCATATGGAAAACCTCTTTCCTCTTCTTTTTCTTCTTCACCAATTTGATTCTGACGACCTTGCACTCGCCTCATTTCTTGTGTTCGTAAGTCAGCCAGGAGTCCTTGAACCTGTGATTTATGCGTCACAAGTCATCGTTAGATACAACAACAAATGGCTTAGACGTGTGCAAACAACAAACATACACCGTGCATCTTGCCGAGTGTTTCGGTACGATCAACGAAATCTTCAAAATTAAGTCCAGGGTAAAGGTCAAACGCCCACTGCTTGTACATTTTCATCAGCGAACTTAGTGCTTTTGCCTGGCATACCATAAAAAATTCACTCCATTAGTCGCTCATAGTACACTTAACCCACGTGCACATGCAACAAACCTCATGTCCAGTTACATCTCCACTGATTTGATAAGGAAACGTGGAATAAATCTTCTTTAAACCTTCGTCGGATAACAGATGCGATTCAGTAAGAGCCTTGCGCTTCCTTTTGACCAGATTCTCCACAGGAGCGGTTGGATCTGTAATTGTTTGACTGCTACTGTCATCTTTATCATTCGTATGGGCAACAGTTGTGGTATTACTTCCTCCTTCTCGTTGACGTGTAAAGTCCGTCTCATCATCTCGTTCCCAGCCTCGTGTTGCCATTTTTTTAGCGCTCTTGCCCTTTGGTTTTGGCGCCAACACACGGTAATAAATTATGTGGACCACAATTTATTAAGATTAAACTGTTGAAGAATTGAAACGCCCAGGGTTAGGCTATTGTTTGTTGGTGTTGACCCTGTCATATAGCACCTAGGCCATGAAGCACAAAGCTGAAGACTACAAGCTAGCTGCTGTCAGGCACTTCCTGGAGGTGTCTCATTCACGTGTAGCGACCTGTAGAGCCCTGTATTGTTCTTAGAGGCCTATCCTCAACACTCCGGAGAAGCACCCGGTGATCAGTCAGGCAGCAGCGACGGTCAAGCGCATCGTCATTCGATCGCTCCTGTTCCTTAGGCTGTATTTGATGCACAATAAGGATACACTCCCGGTTGTGAATGCCGAGCTGATGGACACGGTGTTCAAGACGGTTTGTCAGAAGAAGGGTAAAGGTAGACCGCCTTCGACCTTCGGCCACCGCCAAAGCCCTGGGGGATAACTTGACTATGTTCTACAACCAGCACTTCGAGCCTCTGTTGCCAATAGGAGACCAACTGTCGTCCTATACTCACCTCAACACTGTGCTTGACTATGCTTCCGTGCAAGCGGTGACTGTCTTCGAGACTAACATCAAGCAGCACTTCGTCGAGTATGTAGAGGCATATGTCAACACTGTGTAGCAGAAGGACTATCTGGTAGAGCGCATCAGAGCTACTAGGAAGCTGCTGGTGAACAGCAAGGCGGCTGGGTTCTACGAGGGCGGGTTGTATCGCAAGATGCAATTGAACAACTTTTACAACATACGCAAGTCCGAATAGCGGCTGGTGCAACGCTTCAAGGAGATCTTCGGTATCCCAAACGAGGTAGTGGTGGGTATCGATGACTGAGAGCAGAAGAAGCATCGCAAGTTCAAGGAGCTCACCAAGGGCAAGGAATTCAGGATTCTGTTGAGGAAACCGGCTACTCGATGTACCTCGTGGACGAGTTCAAGACCAGCTGCCAGTGCTCTCACTGCCAAGCCAAAGGTGCCAAGTGCAAGAACTCGTGTCAGGCTGGACCCTAACACCAAAAAGCCTGACGAAGACAGACAATACCGACTTGTACACGGTCTATTGCTGTGTTAACAATGTCATAGGGTGTGGAATCGAGATGTCAACTCTTCAATCAATATAGTTCGCCTCACAAGGCAGGCTCTGGAGGGAAGAGGGCGACCAAAGTATCTGAGTCGCCAGACACGACTGTCACCGGCAGACAGTGCTGTTACGTCTACAGCATAGAAGCATAACTTACACTGGGCTGAGATGCTGACCGTTGTTTTTTAGGATGTTTTAGACATTTTAAATTTTCAACGGTGTAAAGACATGATTTGGGACACATTGAGCAAATGGAGTTGTCTCTCCACAACATTCGTGGATCTTCACCAAATTTTATGATCATATCAGAAAACACCTCCCCGCAAATCTGCAAAATCTGAGTCTTCTTTGTTGACCATTATGGGTCGCTGACTGGATCATCATTTTGCGTGATGGGAGCCACAGGAAGCAAATATTTGGATGAAATGCTTTAGGCAAGATCTTACGAGGTAAATGTACTAATCATATTAACATTTCTAGCATACGAAAGCTAAAAGAGTATGCTAACTAGATGGTGTAGATATCGATAAGGAATCCCAATCAGCGCGGATCGATGAAAAAGCACAGAAATCAGCGTGGTATCCAACAAATACTTGGGTATTAAATGCAGTTATCTAGCATAAACTATCACTCTACCATTGCATGACGTTTACGAACGGCGACCAAGGCGTTTCTGGCGCCGTCGATGATGCGAGCAAGGTCGCTTTCCGTGATTTGCCTGGCAACAGGAGATTTCAAACCATCAGTTTCGCGCACCACACCGACAGCTACCCACATACTCCGTGCACTAATCCAGGATCTCACCTTCTTTGGACGTCTTGCATTACGATTAAGCAACTGCATTGTAATCGGTTGTTCCATCAACCGCATGCGTTCAAGCGAAAACTCTAGTGTTTCATGCACGTTCATCAAATAACGTGGCGCTACAGGCGGCTCCGCAACCACTGGACGTTCTGGATACATCAGGAAATTGTAAGTGTCCAATGCACCAGTGAATAAAACACGCAATCTAACGTACCCAACGGAAAGAGATTCCATGGCACCATAGCAGCGCTACGCACGGAGAACGAACGCGCGCCTGCATACACTGGACGCGCCAGCGTCTTCACCAGAGCTGCCATTTTTAAAGATGATTGGTCACACCACACCACCGGTTTGGCAAGATGAAGTCAAATATTAAATTAAAGATTTAACATGTGACGGTTGCAATAAAAAACCTTGTTTCCTTAATATTATATTTGATGCGTTTTTTAAATAATGAGGTTTTATGACATGACGCCGGTTGGATCAGTTTGAAATTCGGAACGCGGGGAGTTGAACATGGCGGAATCAGCGGAAGACATTGGCAGCTTCGTGACAGCGTTTCTTAATGATTGTATGCGCTAATGCGATGTACTGTTGGTCGACTAACACTTGGTGTGTGAGTCTAACTGTTCTTTCTTTTTTTCGCTGGTGTTCACAGTCAATGAACAGATCGCGGAATGCATTAAGGAAGTCACCGGAGAAGTAGAAAATACGTTGCATCAGGTAATGTTGTGTACATGACAACAATAAAAAGCGTCAGCATCGAGAGCTGAATTATATGATTGTTGACCTGGATGAGTTTAGCGGTTAAAGCCAGGTGGTGACAAGAAGAAGCAAGCGTTTCAGCTCAATACCGTGGCAAAGGTATGATCATAGCTACTCAACAGGGTCGTGTGAATCACTATAAATGTATTAAATGTTTGCGGATGTAGTGCTCTCAAGAGTACATGACGAAAGTCCACAATGCCTTTGAGAAGAATTTCGACAAGTTTGCGTTATACATGCGTCGCAACCTGGTGGCAGTACCAGCAGACATCACACAAGAAGTAGCTGCATTGTATGCGAAACGGCAGCAGGAACCAAAATCTAGCAGCAGCTCCGATGGCAATGAGCAGGAGAACGGTGATGATTCGCTTTTATCCAAGGAAGAGCAGCAGGAACACGCGTTAGAAAAGCAACTAGCAACACTTCGGCAGCGATATCGAGAGGTGCGTTAGTTTGGTACATATGAGTATGTGTAGTTAAGGTGCTGTTATTATAGTATTGATCTCGATTGTATACGCATCTCCACAGTTGACAGAGGCAAATCAGCAGCTGCAGTTAGAACAAAAAGCGCTGGAAACTAAAACAAAACACTTCCAAAGCGTGGCAGCACAAGCGAATTTTCTTGAGCAAGTCAAGGAGGAGACGGTGCTGCCCTACAAGCGAGCAGTGGAGTACATTTCATCATTAAAGGACTCCGTTACGCATATGGAAGGCATGCAAGCTACTGCCGAAGAAGATACACAAAAATTTAAGCGAGCGAAAATGGCCACGCGAGACACTTATCGTACGTTTGTATTTGTCGATACCATGCAATGGTGTGCTTATCTCATTTCTTGATATGCGTACATGTCTGGTCTGCGCAGGCAACCTTCGAAAGAGATTTATGGCTCAGGCGACGACTATGACTTTCACATCCACAGATGATCTGACACAGCTCAATGCGAAGCTGCTGTCCATGTAGTTCTTAAAAAATATAATGGTATGTACTTTGTTTTATTAGAGTGTATCCTTGTTTCTTCTGAAGCAGACAGAGCAGATCGTCATTGTCATGTGCGAATATTTTTCGGTTTATGGGAACAACGACAGGATTAAAGCATGACTGAAATCCGATCTCCTATCAAGGTCAAACAGAAAATAGACGAGTCAATTCAAGTAAAAGAAAGCGGTCAATAGATATCTGACGTCGATAGACAACGCACAGAATGATGGAAGAATCCATTTTGGAAGCAACAATCGACGATGCAAAGGGTCAACCTGTGAGACCGGAATCCATCAATATTAGTCGGGGAACACTACGTGCCGTTTATGTTGCCAGACGTCATTGATATTAAGGGCGCATTCACTTGGCAGCGTTCTCTATAATCCATCACGTAGTGACGGGAAACGTTCCTGAAGTCATCGTTCTGGGCTCCTCAAATAAAATTTAGCGGGACACTGTATTTGATATACCGTGATGTGTGAATTGACACTACTTTCTTCCTGTAAAAGTAGCTAGATCTTGCTACGGATTCTTTGAAAGGATATTTCAATATACGCATCCGTTTGCGTCCCTTAAAGTTTTTGCTTGCAACTATGGGTTAAATGATGTATACGCCGAGGAGAATGCTGCCGGAATGGGATTACGCTAGTAGAACGATTCCAGTGACTCGGTCCAGAAATCATCAGCCTTCTCTCGTAACAATCTACACTAACAGGTGCACAAAATATCTCACAGTATATCTCACGGTATATATTCTTTGTACAGGAAGAAAATGTCCATACAAGTATGCTCATTATTTTCTTCTAGGAAATTGGATCGGTTCTTTTCGATGGAAAGACATCACTGGACAGCGTTTGATAGATTTTTCCCAGTGTTTAAGTCATTTGAACGTAACATACGTCGTGTAGTTCTATTGTATATGTCTCAGCAGACGATGCTACCCAGCAAACACCACTGGCGTCACGCCAAACGACATTGGATCTCTCTCTGTCATCGAAGCAATAGGAACATATCGTATGAACCACAGTCGTAAACAAGCAATGAAGCTGATACATACATGTTTTCGTTGAAGTTTGGGTACAGAAGTATTTTTTTCTTTAAATGACGTAACAGATACTTCTGTTTAGAGAGTATCCGTGTGTGAGCAGATATGCCTTACATGTGTGAGCGTGTTAATCTTTTAAACTCCTTGCGTTTTACAACTTGAGGATTATAATGGGTATTCACATCGCCTGGATTTTTTTTTTTGGGATATAGGTAGTGTAGTCTTTGTGAGACAAATGATACAATCCATTTAGTATTTGACATGTCCCTTGGTCATTTCTATGCTGCCAATGTTCTTAAACGTTCGAAAACGCAGACACATCCGCACTTACCAATGAGGAGTCCAAAGCTCGTCGACTCCGATCGCGTGATCTTCAAGGTTTTCGTCTTATACTCCAGAGTACATTTTTTCTTTCGAGATCGACGCGGGCCAGATGAGCCAACAAAGTGGTACTGCGTGGGTACATGGGAAGTGGTCATTTTGCTCTCCCGTCTGACGATCGATCTCATTTGTGAAATAATGGACGCGGTGGATACACAAGCAGTAGCAATCGTTTGCTCGTTCGTTCATTCGTTTTGTTTCTTCCTTTCTCTGGTGTGAGCATGCAACAAGAAATGCCGTCTCATCAACTTGCTCGCTGTTCTTGTACACGTCACCGCTAGGTACTAAAGTTCCGCGACTAGCCAGTCGTTCCTCCTACGACCGAAAGAAGAAGTCGCACGACCGTCTGACCACAAATGGTGGCTAGTGGTGATTGCGCTTTATGCTGTGTGAGTAATAAATGCGGGCTGACAAGTTCTATCCTTCCACCCTAGTTTTCAATGCAGCTCTGAAACAAAAGTATATATATTCAACTTGTTGAGAGAATGAGAACTCATTTGTATGCTGAAACAAACGAGCTTCAGTACTAAGTGTTTCTGGGCATATCCGTAGCCTTAGACATCTAGATAGCAACAACAAAAAGTATCCTTATTTTTCTGAGCCGATGCAAGCATGAAAAGAAAGTGCTGGTGCTATTCAACGGATGCATTGAAAGAAAAAAACAATAAAACAACCGACAAATTATAGAGGATGCGAGTTGGAGGTAGAGGGAGGGAACAAAAATGGTCACTGCAGGGTTCATCTTTTTCTGTAATCTTGTAATTTTTTCTAAAATTTTATTGGTACTTAGTATTCCAAGTTGAAGTGATTAACTAAAATATTTTTATATGTAGGTGATATCATCAAAATAGTATCCAAAAGAAGGTGAAGTATTAAATATTTATTTAGTAAGTATTAGAATTAATTACCGTAAACTGTAACACAAAACCACTACATGGATATGGTCGCACACTTTGGATTACTAGACGAGACAGTGGAGCTTAGTCATTCGGGAATGGAGCACCGAGAACAAGCGATGGTCGCTCGGCTCGAGCCGATCGTCTGTGCGTGAGGGGAGACGGAGATGAGCTATCAGCTGCCTCAGCTCACATGGTCAAAAGGCAGGAAGGTAAGCAACCAACTCAAGCAGCCATCAACTCCTTCTGCTCATATTTCAATTTGCGTTCGTTCGCCAACCCCCTGGTTCCCTCCCTGTACTTCGAAAGATATCTATCACTCAGCGAACATGCAACCTTCAATGTATCTTCCGAATCAAGTCAGCCCCAAGGGGAGCAAGGATGCCGCACCGTTCCTGAAAAATCTGCGCAAGATGCTGGAAGTCGAAAGTGAGGCCATTTTGCGCTGGACACCGAACGGAAAGGCGTTTGAAATTCACGATATGGAGCAGATGGCGCAGTATGTGCTCCCTAAGTACTTCAAGCATTGCAAGTATACGAGTTTCCAGCGGCAGCTCAACTATTTTAACTTTCGAAAGTGGACTAAGTCTAAGGCTGTAGTTTGCACATTCTCAAATGAATTCTTCCTCCGTGATCATCCAGAGCTTGCCTGGCGGATCACGCGCAAAAAATCGCTCTCCTCTCCGCTGCATCAACATAACCACAAGACGATGGTCATCCCAGCCAGTCCACCATCGCCAAGCTCACCGCTGAACACCATTCAACCACAACAGCCACATTACTGGAAGAATATGTTGCTTTCAGCACCGGAGAGCCACCAATTCCACCACCGCTTGCCGTTTCCCCCACCTACGTGCGCGGATATGATACAGTCCAGAATCCAACAACAACAGTCCATGCGGAGATTTGCTCGCCATCATCATCCAGGGTTTGCTGACATGTTGACAGACAAACCAGAATCACTGGATTGGATTGATTGCTTGTTGCCACCAGTGGACCATCGAGTCGAAGACGAGATTTACTCGTACATGTATCCTTCTTCCATGGTGACGTCAACTATTAACACGACTGCCATGACGACTGGAACGAAGTGTTATGATTTTGTGATGTGAGCACGTCAAACTCCCATTTTGATTTTGTTGTGTAAGTGCCGCCTTTGTGAGATGTTGTTGTTACTGTTCTGTGATGTTAAAATGAGTTCCAGTAGTAACTAAGAAGAGTAAAAAATACCAAACCATTTGCTAAGACAGATTAACTCATACTCCATTTACGATTCATTTTCCTGTCCAGATTCGCATAGGTACTTTGTACTAAAGTTCGTTTACTGAGCTTAGTGATCCAGGATTGAAGATTCACTCACAGAGAAGAGTGCGATTGTACGTTTACAAGTTGGAGGAGGAGGAGAGGCTTAAGTGGATATTTTACATGGTTGCGACAACGATAGAAGGAAGTAAAACGTGTCATGAGATTCCTCCCACTCTTGATATATGACAGAGGACAACCGTGTGTCTTTCTAGTATGGATACATACACATAATTACAAATGCGTATCTCTTGCATAGTGGATCCTTTTGTAGATGATACTACATTGATGGACGTTGTGTCACTGTTGCCGCCAGTGAAGTTTCTGAAAATAATCTTCTTCTATGTACTCTATTTCTCTGCTTACACCTCTCAGACTTGCATTCATTCAATAGCCGTTCAATTTTTTCAAATGAGAACTCTGAATAAAAAAAATGTATCCATCCCTCACTAGTAATCATATGTAGTGAGGCCAGTGTTTACAACCACGGCTTGTTTACAGCTCTATACCTTTGTCATTGGTATTAGTGGTACTCTTCACACGTGCGTGCGTCTCGCGAATGAAGAATTCGACCAAGTCATGATACCCTTGCGCCATCTCGGCGGTTGCCTTGGTGCTTTGTTCAAGCGCTTTCGCGATTGCTGCCAGAACTTGTCGCTGTTCGCGTTTGGCTTCTTCGGATTCCCCAGTTTCGTTCATATTAGCATATTTTGTTGACTGTTGCTGGAAAACAGCGATGAGGTCTTGAAAGCCACGCGCCATCCCGACCGCTGCAGCGGAGCTTTGCTCGACGGATTTCACCAAAGTACGGCGTCGTTTTGAACTAGCTTCTCTAGCTCCATCTTCTGAACTGCGCTTCTGAGACACATTGGCGGTATTCCCGCCTCCTGTATTGGCTGTTACTGCTTGGTTCTCTGTCTCCGATTCGGAATCACCGTTCTCTTCGGCATCCGCTACTGCCAGGTCCTGCAATAATTTCGTCACTTTTGGATCCAAGTGATTTGGATATGGGACTTCGCCAAGGATCATCCCCATCTTCTCATGGTATGGCCATGGTAACTTGCCTTTGAATGAGTACACTTTGGGGCGGTGCATCTTGATATCCGCCCACCATTCTTCCCACATACCCTTTCCATTTGGATCAAACCCTACAGCCAGTCTTTCATTGAGCTCAATGCATTAGATGGACGGGGTATAGGTTGCATCGTGTACCTGGTTGACTAGATAGCCACTTGTAATCGGCGTATTCATTGCGAATGTTCTTGATCTTGCCCGAGATCTGACTCTCTGCATGAATTCCATCACCACAAATATAAGATACAGAACTCAACTTATTGACTAGAGTGCAGTCTTTATAACCACACGTACCTGTCCATGGGTTTGTGCGGTCAAAGTAAAAATTCATAGCGCGCGCGATCTCATTACGTGCTGCGATCTTGAGCAGCACGCCACCGGTCGTGACATTCTCTGGGTTCTGCCGAAAGTGTAGATACAAATCGAGCATCAGTAGCGTTTCATCCTCTGTAAACACCACCATTTTGCCGCTTAGTAGTCGTGGTTTAGCCACCCAGGGCGAGCAGCTAATCGTCTCCACGTGCCGCTAACTCTGGCTACCACCAGTAGCTAAACTGAGAGTCAGTTTTTGGAAAAAAGGAGGAATCAGATTCTTCATTTAATTTCAGCCAATAATATTAAAATTAGTAGAATCAGATATCGGTAGCGAAATGTACCCAATGATGTGGTCCGAGCCATGACAAGCAGCTCCACCATTGACCATCTGGAAAAGAAATTCATTTACATTAATGAAGAAGAACAATGTGGCTGCACCGCCACCGGCTACTCCCATTGATGTGCTAACGATTGTGCTTCGTAGAAGCCGTGGGAAAACTGTCGGTGCGATGCTGGAGAGTACGAAGGCGCGGTGTGTAGATCGACTGGATAGTGCGCTCGTACAACGAATGGAACAGATCCTGCTGCATCTCCATGCGGTGAACACTAACAGACATCAAGTACCATATGAGAAAGATGTGGTTATGAAATGGGCGAATCTACTGCAGCGTATACGTCTTTACTTGCTTTCTTATCTCGATAAACGGAAGAGTATCATGCTCACGCGGATGCGGCAAATCATGGTGCATCTTCTGAGGTTCCATGAAGAAATGGATCAGATGCTGCATCATTGTCAACCGAGAGAGAATGAACCAGCGATTATAACGCAAGATTGGAAAGAACAGTGGAAGCAAGATCGCCAAATGCAGTTTCAACGATACAACGAGTTTTTGGGAGACCGGAGCAACGTTGAACGGGAGCTGATGGACGACGACGCATGTGTAGAAGTGCTGACGTTGCTGCATTTTGAATTCGAGCATTATACACATAAATTTTCATCTTTTGAACTTCAGGTAATGCACTCATTGTTTGACTTAGTCAAGTCAAAACTGCAAGTTGATGTCTTTCCACGTGGTATCACTTCTCTTCCGCTTTGGTTCATTCCATCACATGAAGTACTCCATTGGAGCAAGCATTTCGGATCAGGGTCGTTCGGCAAAGTGCATTTTGGTTCGTGGTTGGACGCGAAAGTCGTCGTTGAGTGTGTCGATGCGTCGGTTCCTCAAGATTTTTTTCTAAATTATGCAGCAAAATGGCACCAACTCAGTCATCCCCATGTATTGCATATGTATGGTGCCTGTCATGTGGGCAACCGCATGTTTGTGTGTGAGTACGCAAGCAATGGTGCGTTGTCCCAATTTCTCATAAAAAAGAAGCTACACCATGGTTTATTAATTTGGAAATGCCTTTATGAAGCTGCATTGGGTTTGCAGTATCTTCATGAGCGAGAAATCGCTCACGGAAAACTTAATTGCTCTCAAATTCTAATTGGAAAGGAGGACAAAGTCCTGCTGATTGGCTTTGGATTATCTTCACTTCGCTTGAAAACCTCAACAAATGATTGGCGGTGGATGGCTCCAGAATTGCTGCTGGAGGAGAATTTGTTAGTAAATCCGACATTGCCAGCTGATGTGTTCGCCTTTTCGTCATGCATACTTGAAGCGGTGACCCACAAGATGCCTTGGCAGGACATGAACGAAGATGACGCATCCATTCGTGAGAAAATACACAATGGCGAGCTTCCCCCACGTCCATCAGCAGTGACAGATGAGCAATGGCTCTTGATTACGCAAATGCGCGCCGTCGACCCAAGTGACCGCGTTAAAATTTCTTTTGTGGTGCACCAGTTGGCTAAATTTGCTCAACAAGAGAAACAGGAAAATCGTGGGAAGCCCTCTGGACTGTTGGGTTACTCTTCCCGCTATTCAATGAACTCGTTGGCAACTACTACTGACAGCAGCCGTTCTCTTATGTCAGTAGCAACTGAAGTACGATTTGTATGGTGTTTGAAATATTTACATTGATGGTATCTGCTTTTGTTAGCGCTAATTATGCTGTGTTATTGGATTTCTGTGTAGGAGAATGATGTCTGTTTGGCTGAATTTGTCGTTCCAAGTGGGGATACGACAATTAAAGACGTACTGGACAGGATTCGCTGTCATTGCGAGGAATTGCAGGATGACGCTCAAATACACATGTATGTCTATGAGCGTCTTAACGATATATTTCATCATATTCAGATGATCAAGGTGCATGAAATGGACCCGAAAATAGTGACTGCCTATAGCAAATTGCTGACTCAGTTTCAGCATTCTGTGGAACGTTACGCTCGGCTAAAGAAGAATCCATTCATGGTTGCGAGTCATCAAAGACCAAAAAGTAATTTTACACTTCACAAACAAATCGATCAGATACTCGACCGGCTGAATTTAGCTGATATTGACGACTCGATTCACAATTGGAAGCAGTATTGGAGTCAATGTTGCGACAAGGATGATAACCTTCCAAGTCATCTGGGGGAAGAAAATACGGCCACGAGTGACAATAGTAACGTCGATAGCGAAAGCGTTTCACAGACTCAATCTAGTGTTTCCAGCATCCAATCAAGTCCAGTTAAAGTGGATCTAATTGCAGAATTGCAGGCTATGACCACAGATGTTTCTGAGTGGTTTATCCCTCCGTATGAAGTGGAGTTTGACCAAATGGACTCGTTCAGTAATGGCTCCTATGGATCCGTTCACCACGGAAAATGGCTGGACACTTCAGTAGTAATTAAGAGTGTATTCACAAACCAAGACAACTGGCATGAAATCTTCCTTCGTGAGGTGAAGATATGGTACCGACTGAATCACCCACACGTGATCAAACTCTATGGCGCCTGTCACATTGGTCACCCGTTTTTCGTTTGTGAGTACGCAGCCAATGGGACATTGGATGAATTCACAAGTAATTCAAGCAAGAAGCAGAATCAGGATTGCTACTTTTCGTCTGTGTGGCAAAAATTGCATGAAGCAGCGCTCGGATTACAATATCTGCACGAAAGATCCATCGTACACGGTGATCTCAAGTGCAACAACATCCTGATAGGCATGAGCTGGAAGGCAAAGCTCACTGATTTCGGATTGAGCTCAATTGTGAAGCCGAAAGACGCCAAACCAAATCGAAATAATGGTGCAGCTGTTGGTGCCCAAAGATGGAAAGCTCCCGAATGCTTGCTGGGAGAAAAACCGACTTTTGCCTCGGACATTTATTCGTTCGGTATGTGCATCTTGGAAGCCGTAAGTGGCGAGATTCCCTGGGGCCAAATGCCTGATGCAGCGGTACGATACCACGTGAAAAGAGGAAAACTCCCAATGAAGCCAAAGCACTTTCGACCAAAAGAATGGGAGCTCGTATGCAAGATGTGTGCGACGAATCCAAACGAACGCATCTCCATCGCCACAGCAGTACAGCGATTAGGAGTGTTTGCTGGCCAGGATTGTAATGTGTTTTTCCCGTCGTCAACGAAGAAAGTGAAGCAATCGAAATCGTTTAAAGGCAAAGGAAAGCGAGGAAAAAAAGTGCCGAGAGAACGCCTTGTTGCCATTTGTTAAAGGATACAAGATGAAAAGGAGATAGGAGATGGTAGAGTTGCCGTCATCCTCATTAATATCACTTGACTCTTGGTTTAGAATGCACATAGATTATTTGATAAAGTAAATAAAATTGAAGTTGTTGGAAAAGAAATTCAGAGAATTTTTGAAAGCTTGTGAATACAAACAAGCACCTCAAGATAGTATACGAGATACCAAAGTACAAGTAACTCATGGAAGGCATCCTATTGTTTGTTTGGATCCGACTTGACTAGCAAAAGCTACTTAGGACTAGACAATCGCAGAGTAGGCATCTCCGACGCCTGGACTCTGAGAACTCGTCTTTGTTGCATAGTGTTCCTCACACTCGATCATCCTCCCTCCCGATTGTCTCATCCCGCAATCGAGCAGCATCCACCTGTACAGCTGATACCGGCACTGGGAAAACAGCTGTCGATGTAGTAGTCAAAAACAAGATGGATTTTGGAAATATCAATGTTCATTGGTGACACTTGATTGAGGTTGATGAAGTCGTCAAGCATGGTGAAGTTTGAAAGAACGGCGGCGAGTGCGAACACAGACTTCGTCACAATGGGCTTTATGATGGAACTGGAAATGCTTGAGAGTTGAAGGCAAATTTGCGAGTGAATGTCACCGCGATCAAGGTTGGGATGACCCTGAAGGCAGGAAACGTCAACCTGATGGTTCTTCAATTATCAAAATCTTCTTTCGATGGTTACATTATCAGTTCTTTGTTCAACACCCAGTTCAAACAGTATTGAACGCGGGCGATGATGGACAAGACCAATGCGTCAAGTAACTTATGCACATCCCACATCGTGCAAAGTGTACACTCCAAGACAATACATTGTCATTTTCTGCTTGGAAAGACACTAGATTGGATCGAATATATCTCATGCAAAGGGTTCATAGATATATTATAGGGACATCCTTTTGATGTTCAGAATATTGCTAGTAATGCGGACAAAGTTTGACCAACAACTGTGCTTGATGCTATTAAGGTATTCCTCCAACTCTTCGCAACTGAGCGAGTCACATATTGTATATCTCGACTTGATTCTTGCTTTTCAGTTTCGACTCTGATCACGGTCATGCCACTCCGTTCCTCAGTGCTGTTGGTAATGAAGATGGATAGACCAGATAACAGCAGGTACATACTCAATGTAATGAAGGAATGGATAATCAACTTGATGCTACTTGTGCTGATTACTTGCAGCATCAGTGGATCGAACAGCACAACTATTGCCATCCTCACTAATTAGCTAATACAGGATGTATAGTAATCATAATGAAGATGACCACTTTTGGTTCAACAAATAATCAAGGCACACTTCACATATCTGATTTCATACGTTCCAGGTTCTTAATAACACTTCACAAAGTACCACATTAACAACTCCAAGCTTACAGCGAACTATCGACGCTAGCTTGTGTAAATGTCGGGTAATCCGAGGGTTTGAACGAGTTTAGCGCACTCAGGAATCGGCCGTCGTTGTGTGGATAGTTGGCGCTACCGTAGTCGAATGAATTGAGGTTGGAACGCAATTGTGCATTCGTAACGCCATCTCCAACCATCGTATACCAACTCACGATCGTCGGAATCACAAACGTGCCCTGCGGGTTTTCCGCCACTTCGTCAGTCTTGGCAAAACGCATGGCATGAGTGAGCGCACCATCCTTGTGGTAGACGAACTTGAGATGACCATCTTGTGTTGGAATTGCCGAAGCAGCCGATGTGCTCACACCCGAGTGAGCGCTGGCGCTACCGTGAGTAACCACCCCGTCTTTAGTCCAGATGATCGCTTTTTCCCAATCGTGACGATGACCACTCTCAATTCCGTTCAAAATTTGATCTTTTAATGTATAGACCGAGAAAAAATGGCCGCAGTAAGTACTGCCACTACTAGCGATGCAGGCGTAACGATGGTGCGTGTTTGAAAGCGCCATGAAGTTGGTATTGCGGCAGCCGCCAGTTAAGCTACCGCTGGGCTTCAGACCACCGTTCTGCACACCTGTGCGACTAATACCAGCACTGGGAAAGCAGCTGTCAGTGTCATAGTCAAAAACGGGGTAGATCTTGGAGATGTCAATGTTCTTTGGGAGCGCTTGGCTCAGTTTGGCAAAATCATCAGCCATGACGGAGCTGGAGAAAACGGCGGCTAAGCCAACCAACAGCGCGGCAACTGATCGCATTGTTTGGAAGTAGATTGACTTGTGGCTTGAATGGTAAATCGTAGAATGGTCAAAGAAATCAATAACCGTTTGTTGCGGTGAGAAAGAGGATGGTTGGGTTGTAACAACAGTCATCCCTTTTATCACCGTTTGTTAGTGCAAGTTCCGTTTTTGTATGAGGATGGGTGTCCGTATGGTTACAGAGGGAAGAGTAGTCACGCACAATGACCTAATGGTTGAAGTCAAGTTGTCACTGTAGGTTCTATGGTCACGTGTCTAAAGCTGTTCTCCATATTCGATACAATACACGCGGTCACTTTAAATGTGGTTATGATTGGCTAGCGCTGACAACATCACAGAATCTTGTGTTGGCATCAACGATAGTTTGCTGGGAGTAAGCGCAATTATTTTTAATGTGGAAAGAAACCTAGATTGATGCTATTTCGATGTGTTCGCAAAAAATCGAATCCTACATATATTATGGTAGATACAGTGACATATGTACTCATCAGCATACCCCAAGATGTCCCACAGGGACGAACAGTCCCTGTTATAAGGTGGTGCATTGTTATGTTCAACTGTTTATTCCTTGCGCCTTACTCGTGCCGGAATCTTGGATGAGAATCTATAGTACTCTTCACATTGTTCGATCATCTTGTTCGAATCTTCCTCGTGGAGTGGTAACCTGATCTTGTTCAGTCTCATAAAAAGACCAACAACGAGCTGAAATGCAAAGAGTAGGACTGCTGAAGATCACACGTTTGCCATATGGCATTACTGTATCACCTCAAGAGATGAACAGAAGAAGCGGTTTCGAAATTTGATACGCCAACTTCTGTACAGTTGTGAAAACAGCGAATCTTGTGATGGATCTTGAGATCCTAAGTTCATCAAATGTATCATCTCCGTTTCAGTCAGGCAGCAACAAGAGATTGTCCATGCATCCTGTCCATGATGACATTTGTTGATGTTCAGTGAAGCAGATTCTATTTTGAGAGAAACTGCAAATCTGGTAGGATAACGTGGATTTTAGATGTAACGATTTTCTGTAGCCAGTATTTGCAGTATTTGGATACTATCAGAGTGAATAGTCTGTCGTTTGACGAAAATGGAACAATTACAAGGTGACAAGACATACAACCATGTATTAGATTTATTTATTTTCACGCAACTTGCATAAGCAACATCCAGCTCCTCTATTGCGAGTTGTCGACACTATCTTGAGTGAATGTTGGGAATGAATCGGGCTTAAACTCGTTCAGCTTACCCAAGAAGATGCTGTCAGTCTGAGGGAAGTTGGCACTGCCGTAGTCGTATGAATTCAGATCCGCCCGCAATTGTGCATTCGTAACGCCATCTCCAACCATCGTATACCAACTCACGATCGTCGGAATCACAAACGTACCCTCGGGATTCTCTGCCACTTCGTCAGTCTTGGCAAAACGCATGGCATGAGTGAGCACACCGTCCTTGTGGTAGACGAACTTGAGATGACCATCTTGTGTTGGAATCTCCGAAGCAGCAGCCGTACCCACACCCGAGTGTGCGCTGTACGTACCATACGTAACCACACCATCTTCTGTCCAGATGATCGCTTTTTCCCAATCGTGACGATGACCACTCTCAATCCCGTCCAGAATTTGATCTTTCAATGCATATACCGCGAAGAAATGGCCGCAGTACGTAACACTGTTACTGTCGATACATGCATAACGATGGTATGTATTAGACAGTGACATGAAGTCGTCATTGCGACAGCCACCTGTCAGACTGCCACTTGGTTTCAGTCCACCGTTTTGGACACCAGCACGACTGATGCCAGCGCTAGGGAAGCAGCTGTCGGTGTCGTAGTCAAATACAGGGTAGATAGACGAGATGTCGATATTCTTGGGTAGCGCTTCGTCAAGTTTGGCAAAGTCACTGGCGGTGGCAGAGCTTGATAGAATAGCACAAAGAGCGAGGAAAAGCGCAGATTTCATAGTGATGCTCACTGGATCGGTAATTGCCAGAATGACTTGAGACCTTGAAGGAAGATTGTAGAATGAACATTTAACCCCATGTGATGCTGTGTACAGACAGATGTTTGTACAAATTTACCCACTAGAGGCACATAGTGCTTCATGTTTCCTCTCGGTGCTTGGCCTGAGACACCATACGGTTGCATTTTCGGGATATGCAAAGCTGCCCTGTATCAAAATGGATCTTGCTGTCATGGTTTTTGATGCCACTCATGCGTTTCATGACGTGCGACACAGACATTCTGACTAAATGGGCCATCAGGTCATTATATCGTTTATCAAATTCACAACTGTCTTCTTCAATTATATTATTTAATATTAATTAACATTGATTTAGAAAGAATGTCTGATCCTGACCGATCTCCACGATCAATGCTCATCCCCATATTAACTCGATGAGCAGACGTCTAATCCACGTTTCGATTGCTGGCCACAAACCAAGTTGCATCAGAACTGCTCAGAGTAGCACTATCACGAGCTAATTAGAAAGAAGAAGTCGCTCACAACATACGCTTTAGCTATGCTGCTGGGCGTCGAAAAGGTCAATAAACGGAGATCCTGTCTTGATTGGCGGAGTATACTTCATTTCACCAAGCATATTCTGCAGAATATCAATTCGTTTTTATGATTAGAATACTGCATTTGGTCTACTTAACTACCATTTTACGGTGATACTTTGTTCTTAGCATCGCGTATGGCACACAAATGAGAAGGAGGTGATCGAATATGAGCTTATATCCTAAGACAGATGTGCATTCGAGGAATCCTGAACGAGATTCCTTAAATGCACCTCTGCGATGTTGGTGGCTCATCAATACATCTGAATGCACATAAGTGGACGCCATGGAAGATTCGGCGTTAGATTCGTGGACATGCTTTATCATTGGTCACGACATTAGTGTTGATATAATTTGTGCATTTCAATGGTCAACAAGACCTGTCAGTTGTTGAAGTTTCGAATCAGATGAAAAGATTCGATATTTATGAGAATCAGAATGACCAAATCCAACATTGGATGAAAACTCCAGTCTATCTAGTTGACACGTTCTCTCGTCTCGTTCTAAATTCTTTGTAAAGTGCACAAAGCTGAACGAGTAAAAACAATATATGGAAGATCCGAAGCAGATAGACACATGTCCATATCAAGTAGAAACGCTACATACGCATTTCTCCACCTTAAAGTATTCAGAGCGGATTACTGGGAGTTGTCGACACTATCTTGAGTGAATGTTGGGAATGAATCGGGCTTAAACTCGTTCAGCTTACCCAAGAAGATGCTGTCAGTCTGAGGGAAGTT
>BCKE01000001.1:1236809-1253413 GCA_001600495.1 Pilasporangium apinafurcum
CACCTCAAGATAGTATACGAGATACCAAAGTACAAGTAACTCATGGAAGGCATCCTATTGTTTGTTTGGATCCGACTTGACTAGCAAAAGCTACTTAGGACTAGACAATCGCAGAGTAGGCATCTCCGACGCCTGGACTCTGAGAACTCGTCTTTGTTGCATAGTGTTCCTCACACTCGATCATCCTCCCTCCCGATTGTCTCATCCCGCAATCGAGCAGCATCCACCTGTACAGCTGATACCGGCACTGGGAAAACAGCTGTCGATGTAGTAGTCAAAAACAAGATGGATTTTGGAAATATCAATGTTCATTGGTGACACTTGATTGAGGTTGATGAAGTCGTCAAGCATGGTGAAGTTTGAAAGAACGGCGGCGAGTGCGAACACAGACTTCGTCACAATGGGCTTTATGATGGAACTGGAAATGCTTGAGAGTTGAAGGCAAATTTGCGAGTGAATGTCACCGCGATCAAGGTTGGGATGACCCTGAAGGCAGGAAACGTCAACCTGATGGTTCTTCAATTATCAAAATCTTCTTTCGATGGTTACATTATCAGTTCTTTGTTCAACACCCAGTTCAAACAGTATTGAACGCGGGCGATGATGGACAAGACCAATGCGTCAAGTAACTTATGCACATCCCACATCGTGCAAAGTGTACACTCCAAGACAATACATTGTCATTTTCTGCTTGGAAAGACACTAGATTGGATCGAATATATCTCATGCAAAGGGTTCATAGATATATTATAGGGACATCCTTTTGATGTTCAGAATATTGCTAGTAATGCGGACAAAGTTTGACCAACAACTGTGCTTGATGCTATTAAGGTATTCCTCCAACTCTTCGCAACTGAGCCGGTGCTCAATGTTTTTCGCTACCGACTTAAGACATACTTTTGTACTAGTAGAAACGGAAATTTTAATATGTTGATACGACACATTTCTAGGATTTAATGTAGGCAAGTGTTACATTGAACAGAGTGTATGTCTAGACCGGTCATAATTTAGCAGCTGTCTTAGATATGATGACGATACGTCAATGTTGCTCATCGTATGTTGGTGTTGCAATATGAGCGAACATAGTAGGATGCTCGCCTTAGCGTGTGATGCAAAGGGATTTGAATAGATGCACTCCGTATGCTAAAAATTCAAGTACAAATCACTGTGCACTAATTCATTATACTTTAGAAAACTAGCGCTGACCAGTCCGAGCAAAAAACGTTCACCCTACATCAAACAAGCACGTATTATGCTGTTCGTATGAGACATATGTGCTGTACATTGAATATGCACCTGCAGATGCAGATACAAGTCGACGAAAATCAATTCGGTGCAAGCAAGGCAATAATTATGGTCCTCAAATCTTCCAGTTTGTCCAACTTTACTCTTAAGTACATATGCTAGTGTATTCGTATTTGCAGTTGATATCGCATCGTGCTTTAGGCTCTTCATGAAAAAATGCTAGCTCAAGGACTAACACGTCTGGGGCATTAGTATTTGGAAGAGAAATAGGTTATCCACGAGAGCAGCACAGGCTGCTGAAGCAGAACTTGGTCCTGATAAAGTCAAAGCATGCAGTCATGAGCAGACTTATCAGAATACAGCACTCACTGAAATTCAATATCGTCCCTACAACATTAACAAACAGCTTTGTTTATCGCTTTACCTGAACACTACCAACGAGAAAGCCATACATGTCGACAAGGTTTCAAAGAACTGCGAGGTAAGAGAAGGTTATATGGAGTTATCAACGCTTTCTTGTGTAAACTCTGGATAGTCTCCAGGCTTGAGCTTGTTCAGATTTCCAAGCGTTCGGCCATCATTACATGGGAAATTGGCTTTGCCGTAGTCAAATGTGTTAAAGTTGTTGCGGAATACATCATTACCAATGCCGTCACCAAACATCGTAGACCAACTGACAATTGTGGGACAGACAAACGTGCCTTGAGGATTTTCAGCAACTTCATCGGTAGAAGAAAAGCGGAGAGCATGGGTCAGCACACCATCTTTATGGTACACAAACTTGAGATGACCATCCTGATTACCAATCTCCGATGCAGCAGATGTTTGACCGCCGCCGTGAGCGCTGGCAGTACCATGGGTAACGACACCGTTTTTCGTCCACACGATCGCCATCTCAAAGTCATGACGATGGCCACTTTTAATTCCGCCAATCATTTGATCTTTCAGCATGTAGAGTGAGAAAATATGTCCGCAAAACTTGCTTTCGTTGCTATCAACGCACGCGTAGCGATGATACGTATTCGATAGATTCATGAAATCACCATGGCGACAGCCGCCAGTGATGCTACCGGTTGGCTTGAGCCCACCATTTTGGTCGCCCGTGCGACTGATGGCAGCACTCGGGAAGCAGCTATCCGTGTCAAAATCGAAGACCGGGTAGATGGCGGAGATGTCAATCCCCGTTGGCAGTGCCTCGTCGAGTTTGTTGAAATTATCAGCCAGCGTTGTAGAAGTGGAGAACACAGCAGCGACCAAAGCGACAAAGAAAGCGCTGACAGTTTTCATTGATATATTTTGTGAGTTTGAGTGTTGCGGAGCACTTGAGTAATGAAAGGCAAATTGGAAATTGATCTTTTAATCTCTGAGAAATCTAACAAACAAACATGACGATATGGAAGAGTGTCATAGTTGGCTTGTAAATCCTCTTATACTTGGTAAATATCGGAATGCGAGCGGCGATTTGCCGCCACATGGTCCATAGGAATCGTATGTTTGTTTTTATAAATGGTCAACTTGACAATCGTATTGTGATTGTTTTGGTGGATGGAACAACAACTGTTGGCCGGAAGTTGCAAGAACTGAAGGGTAGCGGACATGAGCTGCTATTTGTCGTACCATAGTCTACGTATATTTCTCATATAAAAGCTTTTTTTGTTCAAGATCAGGTCGTTCGAAATAGATTAAGCAACATCAAGCTTCTCGTCCTGTTGAACTTGAAACAACGTTTACCAGCCTGTATGGAAATGGCATGCAAAGCTTCCTGGGGATTTGAAATTGTGCATTTGAAAAGACCACGTGCTATCACAAAAAGCATTACGTACCATATTCAATACTAATGGTACGTCTTCTTGGAGCATCTATGCACTGCGGTCGTGACGCGTAAATCCTCTAAACCATGTGGTTGTAAATAAAAGGTTACAGTAAAATCTGACAAACTCCAACACAATTGCTTATAATGCTCGGGATCATCGGACTTTTGCTTTCATACAACAGCAACGGCCATTCATCAATCATGATCTGTACCTGTTTAGACGGTATGTGAAGTGCCTTTACATACTCTTGGTATCCATTAAATCACACCAGCTGCTTACTTTCGGAACACAACATCAAGCACAGCAAGCAACCAAGTCGCCAACAGCAACAACAGCAAAGGTATAAACATCTATTAATAATGACGATTACTGTGGCAAGTAGATTATGCACGCCAATCCCGTATCATAATCTTGTCTATGCCAACCGCTTTGATCGTGTAGGACTCCGAATATATCTTCACCTCGAAACTCAAATGGTCGATTGCCTCCATGCAGAGTCTATCATTGTCAATATCCGCTACTATAGATATGTTACAATTGCTAAACTCTTGAATCTGACGGCAACTGATTATACGATCGATCACTCTACTTTTTTTACATGCAGTATTAGAAAGGAAGGAGAACGATGAACCAGCTCTGAATATTTGATAGTAACAAGAATATCATGCTTGGCGGACTGGTCTCCTCCCACGTCGATTAAAATGCCGCGGATATTACACAGGTGAGTGTGCAATAGAGCGTAGTTTGCTCCGGTTCCAAATAGTTTACGACAGAGAGCTTGAATTTGTTCTAAAAGTATGATTTCCAACTCATTATTTACGATGCTGCTTACATTGTTTACTTGTTCCAAACGCGCTTGATTTGTTGTCTGCTCCGTACTTCCCCGCTTTAACAAGAGATGGACAGCAAACAAGAAGAACCTAGTATCGGTATAGCGAAATGACGTCAATTTTGTTCCACACCTCACCAGATATTGGATGTCGCTAACACAATGGTTCTCAGATGCACTGTAAAGTGATGTCAAGCCGCCCTCATCTAATGTTTCCAGTATTGTGCCACGCTCTACTAAATATCAGACAACTACCAAGGATCCATTGCTTGTAGCACAGTTCAGTGGTGTCCGGCCCTCATTGTCAGATTAGTTCACGTTTGCACCACGCTCCACCAAATATTGGACAACAGTCAGGTGTCCATTCCTGGCGGCAACATTCAACGGTGTCTCATTCTCTTTGTTGGACGAGCTCACATTTGCGCCATGCTCGACCAAATATTGGACAACAGCCAGGCGTCCATTCCTGGCAGCGTTGATCAGTGGTGTCAAGCCTTTATTGTCGGACGAGTTCATGTTTGCACCACGCTCTACAAAAACTTGGACAACAGCCAGATCGCCAATGCTAGCAGCATTGATCAGTAATATCTGGTTGTAGTTTTTGGACGACTCCACCTCCACACCACGTTCGACCAAATATTGAACAATGTCTAGGCGATCCATATCGGCAGCACTCTCCAGTGGTGTCAAATCTTCATTGTTCGCCAATTCCATGTTCGCACCATGCTCTACCAAATATTGGACAATAGTTAGATGTCCATTTCTGGCAGCCTTGATCAATGGTGTTGAGCCTTTATTGTCGGATGAGTTCACATTTGCACCACGTTCAACCAAAAATTGGATAATAGCCAGGTGTCCGCTGCTGGCAACAATCTCCAATGGTGTATGTCCCCTATTGTCGGACAACTCTATGTTCGCACCACACTCGACCAAATACTGAACAACGGTTAGGTGTCCATTGACGGCAGCAATGTTCAGTGATGTTGGGCCTCTATTGTCGGACGAGTTTACATTGGCACCATGATCAACCAAAAATTGGACAATGGTCAGATCTCCATTGCTAACAGCATTGATCAGTGGTGTTGAGCCCTCATTGTCGGACGAGTTCACGTTTGCGCCATGGTCTACCAGACATTGGATAACATCTAGCCAACTCACATCAGCAGCACCGTTCACTGGTATCTGACTCTCGTTGTTAGACGAGCGCATTATCGCGCCAAGATCGACCAAAAATTGGACATTATATAGGCGACCCATCTTGGTAGCACCGATCAGTGGTGTCACGCCCCTATTGTCGGATGAGTTCACATTTGCGCCATGCTCGACCAAATATTGGACAACAGCCAGACGTCCATTCCGGGCAGCATTAATTAGTAGCGTCGAACCCTCATCGTCGCACGAGTCCACGTTTGCACCACGTTCTACCAAATATTGGATAATGGCCATATCTCTATTCCAGGTAGTACAATTCAATGGTGGGCGGCGTTGATTATGGGACGAGTTCACATTTGCGCCACGCTCTATCAAATATTGGACAACTGCCAGGTGTCCATTCCTGATGGCAACGTTCAGTGATGTCTGGTCCCAATTGTTGGACGAATTCATGTTTGCGCCATGCTCGACCAAAAATTGGACAACAGCCAGGTTTCCATTGATAGCAGCATTGATCAGTGGTGTCTGTCCCCTATTGTCAGACGAGTTCACGTTTGCACCACGCTCTACAAAAAGTTGGACAGCAACCAGGTTTCCATTCCTGGCAGCAGCGTTCAGTAGTATCTGGTTGTAGTTTTTGGACGATTCCACCTTCATGCCGCGCTCGATCAAACATTGGGCAATGTCTAGGCGACCCATATCGATAGCAATCTCCAGTGGTGTCAAATCTTCATCGTTCGCCAATTCCATGTTCGCACCATGCTCTACCAAATATTGGACAATGGTTAGGCGTCCACTTCTGGTGGCAACATTCAGTGGTGTCGAGCCTTTATTGTCGGACGAGTCCATGTTTGCGCCATGCTCGACCAAAAATTGGACAACGGTCAGGTGTCCACACCAAGCGGTATTGATAAGTGCTGTCCAGCCTTCAATATCGGACGACTCCATGTTCGCACCACATTCGACCATATATTGGACAACGGTCAGGTGTCCATTGTTGGCGGCATTATTAAGTGGTGTTCGACCCCGATACTCGGCCGATTCGATGTTCGCGCCATGGTCAACCAAGAATTGAACAACAGACAGGTGACCCTCTCCCGCGGCAACATTCAGTGGTGTCGAACTAAAACGCGTTAACCACGGAGCATAAGCTATGGTATTAACATCACTCCCGCTCTTGACCAAATTTTCCACTCTCACCAAGTCTCCCTCATATGCTGCTTCGTGGATGCTGGTGGAAGAGATCGTAGTGCTCTTAGTATCGTCCATGTATCACGTTGTTTCGCTTCCTCTCGAAAATGGATCTTGAGGCGAATCATGAATGAAATGTACCTCCCCCATCATCCCTGATTTTTAATCTTGAGAATAGAAGTTCGCTGCATAAATTGAAACGGAGGACCGTCGATGTCATTACCATCAATGTCAAACAGACGAGGTGAGATCCAGAAACTTGAACGTTTAGGGTGCAAATGAGGATTGTTTGACTTAGTCCATGCAACACTGTACTAGCTCTTAAGTTCGTATTCAACCCCTAAACCCTATAAATATATAGAGTGACGAATATACAGGATGGCCCAATTTTATGGCCCAAAATCCTAGACATCCGCTGCGCTTTTTAAACATTTTTGGTTGAGATTACGCATACTCGCTGAGTGGGCCAGAAATCTGGGCCATCTAGTATAGACAGACAAAAGGGTGGCCCATTTCCAACATGAGCCAATGCTAATGCATACACTGTATTAACTGTTTTCTATGTTAATTATGCAATCATTAGCTGCTGGACCGCACCTTTTGGAGTTTGGTAGATCAAGCACATCGCTTCTCGGCAAATACGATTGCATCAATGGTAGTGATGATGCGATATTTTTATCTTCCAGCTCCATCATTACCATGGACTACGTCAGACGTCCGAATCCCTCGAGTTTACTGCTCACTATTCAATTTCCAATCTCAAGCACATCAATACTTTTCTGTTGAGCATCTATCATGTCCAGTGTGACCGCTGACTACAAGCTTTTCACGCCATTGCAACTCGGCAAGGACCTCATTCTCAAGAACCGCATCGTGCATGCACCTCTAACTCGCGCTCGTTCTGACGTGAACACGCGTGCGCCCATCGAACGCAACGCCGTCTACTATGAGCAACGCGCAAGCGCGGGGCTGATCATCACCGAAGCGACAGCCATTTCAGAACAAGGCTACGGCTGGTATGGCGCACCGGCGCTCTACACGGACGAGCATGCCGAGAGCTGGCGCAAGGTTGTCGACCGCGTCCACAAGCGCGATGGCAAAATATTTTTGCAATTGTGGCATATGGGGCGTCAGGCACACTCGACGTTCAACACCAAGCATGACCTCGTCTCAGCTTCGGCGACATGCTATACGACTGGCCGCACCAAGAACGCCAACGGTGAATCTACGACCTTCGAAATGGCCCGCTCGCTGGAAACGGAGGAAATTACCGAGATTGTGGAGATGTACCGCCGATGCGCGGAGCGCGCGAGAGATATTGGCTTTGATGGTGTCGAGATCTTCAGCGCTAACGGGTACTTGATCGATCAATTTTTACAATCGAGCACTAATCAGCGCACGGACCGCTATGGTGGTTCCTTTGAAAACCGCACGCGCTTCCTGATGGAGATTGTCGAGGCCATCAAAACGGTGCTACCTGCTGATCGCATTGGTGTGCGATTGTCACCTAACGGTGTCTATGGTGGCATGGGTAGCGAAGACAACGTCGAAATGTTCACGTACGTGATGGAGCAGTTGGGCCACCACGGATTGGCATATCTCGCCATACTCGACGGATTTGGTTTCGGGTACTCGGACAAGTGTCGCCAATTGACAGTGTTTGACGCCAAGAAGGCATTCAAAGGTCTCGTCATGGCCAACAACAGCTACACGCGCGACACTGCTGAGGGCGTGATCCGCAGTGGTGCAGCTGACTTTGTGGGCTTTGGCCGTCTGTACATGCCGAATCCGGACCTGGCGGAACGATTCCAGAACGATTGGCCGTTGAACCCTGACATCGAGTACGAGTTCTATTGGGATGCTGTAAAGGGTGATGCTGGATATAACACATTCCCACTCTACAACGAAACAATGAACGCTCAAGCATAAGTTGGAATATCCACTCGAGTCCACAGATACCGCGGTTAAACAAAGTAGAACAAAATACATACCTCGACCTTACACCGCATAACCTAGACTTGTAGTTCTATTCACTGATTGGGTTGTCTCTTCCCATGAACACTACAGATTTCCATTCATGCAAGGTTGTGCCTAACGCTGCAGATAAACGTAGAGATAAAGCAATGCACAATTGCACTGACAGCAACAACATATCTTGTTGGTATTTATCTGACCAATGTAAATTTGATCACGTTGATTTCCTCTGCTCATAGCCAAATACTGGGTCTGTAGACTCTCACTTTTGTCTCGAGTTGGTTAAAGCAGTAAGATGAGCTCATTTAAGATTCTCTATATCCAAATACTGGCACAGTCAAAATAACATGACTAGCTCTGCTCGAGTAACACATGCTAGGAGCAGAAACTCGAACAACTCCATGTGATGGATACCTAACGGCATGAGTACATCGGATGAGGTGGAGGACTTGCTCTCTCCTCGAATCCATTTGTATCGAATCTTGACGGGATATAATTACCTAAAAGTCCCAAAGCAGACTTGATTCCAGGCAGTCCGCTAAACCATTCGTCGGCACTGCGGGTAGCTTTTGGCATACGTCTAAAATCCAAATCTAGCAGGTGTAAACAGTTGAAGCATCAAATGTATCCAATGTACTGGCAAAACAACCTTCAAAAGAGCTGAAACCATCGATTGTCGTCACTTGAGTAATCGTCATACATAGATGGTTCGTCGTAGATCCATAAGTAATAGCAAGAGAAGGTAACGTATATCTTGCAGCTTGAGATAATTATCACATCAGAGTTCTTCCACGATTTTGTGTGAATACATGCCCATGCAACTGATCGAGACGTAGTACACTTGCGTCGATCCATTTGGTTCCATTTTCCATTTGTGTTCATAGAGTGGATTGTCAGTACCCATTTGTTGTGGACCGTTGGTGAATACATATCCAAAGCTTCCACGAGCACCACTAAATGAATAGAAGCTGGACTCGACATTGCTAGCAGCTCGTATGTCACAATCATTGGCGACATACACTGACGTGGAAGGCTCATCTTTATGGGTGGAGGTACTGGATCCCCTCTAGATCTCCGTCTCGAGCAAGCTTATACAGAGACGAAGCCTGTGCACTCATTACATTCCATACAAAACTGATTTTTCGAGTGACCATTTCGCATCAAAAATACACTGTAATATGATCGTCGCTGTCCAAAGCTTATCTTTATTTATATAAAATGTAACACAATATTCAACAAGGCAAAAGCATAGCTTATAGAGTGCGGTAGTGTTAGCATGATAAAAAGATATATCACAAAGTTCATGACATAAACTTAGAAAGCAGACGCATCAGTGTCATACTTGATCTCATCGTAAATCGGCTTCGAGTACTGCTTGAGATGGTCCAGACGGCGGAGGCGAAGCCCCGACTTAAATATAGCTAAAGTAATCTTCATAGTGCCTCGACGCATGACAATTAAAGGCATTCGCTACGGACTCCCTGCTATTGACACTCTTCTCCAAGCGGTGAGCAGAGAGTATGTGGATCCTTTGCAGTCTTTCTTGGACAAGCCATCAATAAACCAGAAAAACAAAGTCGGACGGCGGTATCAATCATTGCTTTGCAGGTGGCCTGGCTATGGAGTTCATATTTCGGAAATGTTGGAATGTGCCCACCGATCACAACGCACAGATCATACCTCGTGGAAGTACAACGAAATAATAGAAACAGTGGGGATACTAGATATCTCTCTTGTGATTCTCACAGGATGGACGTCGTGTCATTATGAGTACAAAAAGGAATCTCATATGATGCTTTCTGCACCTTCTAAGGCAACTATAAGACTGACGCGCTTTGTACATGTAGGGGATAAATATAAGATGCGGGATTGAAGGCGACATCACAACCGACTGCACCAATACGTTCTTCGAGGTGCTGAAGCACATGTCTGAAATCTGGAGAGTGTCGCCGCAAAATTCAGAGTAGCCCTTCTTCTAATGAAGATTAGAGGAGATGTGTATGGAGACGATATCATGGTTATTACATCCGGCAGTGAGAATGTCACCTTTTTTTATTTATAAAAATATAGTCATGAAATCAATTGTCGAACGACAAATTTGTTTTCACCTTTGGACCCAAGGGTTCACTCTCAACAAGATAGCGGGGATTCTCGATATATGCAAGCGAACCGTTCAACGCTGGCTCAGTGGTGTTGAGTTTGTAACATGACCTCTCAATCGATCTCATCTACGCAAATTGAATGACAATCAACGCACCCAAGTCGTCAATTTTTTTCTCAATCACAATACAAGCACGCTTGCTGATGGAGTTGCTTTTGTAAAAAATACATATAGCGTTGATGTCTCTCTACGAACAATCCAGTGCATCTTGCTAGAACATAAAATCACGTACAAAAAAGCTTTCATTGCTTATCAAGAAGCTTGTAGCATATGACAACGTCATTTTTTGTCATCATTGTCCAAGCATACAGAGAGAAAGTGGATAGCGTTAGATGAAGCAGCATTCTTTCTCAATCACAGCCGAAAGTATGCATGGAGTGTGAAGGATCAGAGAACTATTGTGAGAAAGCCAGGAAGACGAGGAGATTTACATTCGTTGATCTTAGCAGTATCACTCAATGGCGTTATTGACTGGCGTTTGTTTTCAGGAAGTGTGAATTCGGTAAGCAAGAAACTGCTACCCGTACAGACGTGACCACAGAAGAAAAGCCAGACAATGCTGCTGGTAGTAATTATGATCCAACTGCAATCTCTAGCGCAAGTCGATTAGCTTGCAGAATGTAGAAAGAATAACAAGTGTCCACGAATGCCCACAGAGAGGCTCATCCCTCTTTTAAGATAGCCATACGCTATGGCATTAGAACAAAGCCCGAAAGCAAATGTGAGGGAACATCTTAGGAATTTTTTGGATTTTTTAGGGTGACATTTTCGGTGCCTTTGGTAAGAATAGAATATACTGTCTTGTTGTAAACATAATTACTGACTTGAAGATCATAATCAATCTTCTTGCATTGAGCTGGTGTCAGGTTGATCTTGATCACTAAATGGGTAGATTTTTAATGCCACCCTAAATGAAGCGGATTTATGTAAGTTCAACTCAGGATCCACGCACACTCAATAAGTTTTCATGAAGTATGATAATGAAATGCTGTAGTCAATATTCATCGTCATCCTACGATTGTCATTGACAAATATGTCTTTCATTCATCGCTCTTAGCTATTATCACCATTCAACCTACTGCGTGAAAAACTAAGCGATCACGTCTTTGGGTCGTTATGGGTATGTGCCCGAAAACACGCCCGTCTTTGCAGTACGTCCCGCCGCACTCGTCTTCAAGTAGCATTTCGTTTTTCCATCCGGATCATCATTCACAAACGTGTACGCCTTGCAGCCACTCGTCGTTGAGCATTGCTCACAGCAGTCACCAGGTGTAATCCCCACGACCGTCTTGATATCGTTGCCGTAGTAGTCAATGTTAGTCTCGACGCTGCACTTCGTGGGTTTTTGGATGCACTGGTAGTAACTCTGGTCCCAAGGCATGCAGTAGTAGCCATCCACACAGGAATTGTATCCGTTCTTGTCGCCACATTTCCCCCAGGCGGGTATGTTTTTCACTCTCCCAGAGAACACTCCGGTTTTGGCGATTCCTCCGACTGGACTGGTCTTGAGGTAGCACTTGGTTTTCCCATCGGGATCATTATTCACAAACGTGTAGGCCGCACAATCGCTGATCTTGGTACATTCATCGCAGCAGTCACCTGGGGTAATACCAACAAGGGTCTTGATGTCATTGCCATAGTAGTCGACGTTGGTCTCGACTTCACATTTGTCGGGTTTCTGGATGCATTGGTAGTTGGCCGAGTCCCATGGCATGCAGTAGTAACCATCCACGCATGGTGTGTAGCCACCCTTCTCGTCACCACATTTACCCCACGCACTCACCGCAGGCACGCTGCGTTCAGCGACAAACGTCGTCGCGTATTTGAGGTCAAAGGGGCTCGTGTATTGGCCGGATGTGATGCTACGAAAGAACGTACAGGTCGCGGGCGAGGCTTTATAGCCGCCGAAATACATGTATGCCTTGCAATCCGGGTACGCGAGGCATTTGTCGCAGCACTCTTGACTGGAATTAAACGGGAGCCAGGCGATAGATTCGCCCTGGATGATGAACTGAGACAGTGGAGCGGCGCACGTGTCTGCTTTTGTTTGGGTGGGAAGCCAAGTGGTGGCCACGGCGATGAAGAGAACCGCCGTGAATAGAGTAGGGAACTTCATCCTTTCGGCTGGTGGACTTAAAAATAACAGGAAGTGGTGCCACTACTGTTGTTGGTTGATGGTAAATTGAAGAATGAGGTTTGGACTTGGTGAAGAGGTTGTTTTTGACCCCAACGCAAACCGTTGAAAGTTGCAAAGTAAACCTGTTGCAAATACTGTTTAGTAATTGGGTGTTGAGTCTGTAATAAAGATGGGCAGGAAAAAATCCCACTTTCGTCTCGTGTCGTCATTCTCAGTCAGTTCCTCTGAATTCATTTTATTTCTTTGCACCAAATATCTTAACGTCCTCTCCGTCGCAATTTGCCTGCTTTGTGCAAATGGCGGCCCCCTTCGAAATAAAATAAAGTACTGATTAGTTGTAGCTTAAATGAATCCGTTGCTGTTGAAATGGTTTGATGAAGCAAATTGCAGCACACTAAATGGAAACGGAGTCTGACAATTCAATAGGAAGTTTTTTCTACTTGATGATAAAGATTTGATCCATAACCGAAAGATCAGGGGCTTGGTTGATGCGTCAACTACCCGATTGGTGGCATAAGATACGTTTCTACAATGTTTGGCCGGAGTGTTACGTAGTAATCGCTACACATCCCTCTCCTCCCACTGTCCGAATTTTATTGATAATAGATGTCATCCATCCAGATGTAAGTCTTCCGTTGTTTCAATTGCCACCTTCTTCGTTGTCTTGAAGATGGTTGGGGTGACATACATCACGGGTTTGTACCCATTTGGAAGTATTCAGCATAAAGAAACGTGGCCTCAAACTTTGACGCTCACTTTTGCAAGAGTGGGACGAGTCCGATCCCAAAATTTTCAGCATCTGGATGACAAAGACGAATGAATGTAGCCATCTCTTTATACTCTGCACTTCTATCGACCTGACCATGTCACAAACATCGACCTTCAACTTCAAGCGACATGTTCAAGAATTTCCAAGGCGATATCATACGATTACTACTCACTAGCATGCGTATACAATGTCCACAACAGAAAGTGAAGCTCCCTTATCGTGACCCAAGAGCAACAAAGGCATAGCCACCGAGAAGATGATGAAAAGCTAGTATTGGAGTAGCTATTTTGTCTTTTCGTTCTTCCAACAGCAAAACGCGAGCAACCAAGGCCTGCCTCCTTCGACCACACCACTCCCAGGGTCTGTGAGTATATGAGAGCTGCTCTCCAATGCGTTCATCAACATGTCAAAAGTAAGTATAATGGAAATGTTTAATCTTCTAAGAGTCTCGAGCACTTCTATAATACAGCGATATATTTGATTATGGTCATTCAGCACAACATCACTTTCAGATTCGTTGCGCACATGAAAAAGTAAGCTTCGTGGATTACGCAAAGTAGCTGAACTCTCGGCGAGCTAAAGCACGAAAACATCATCTTTATCCATTCAAGCAGAGGCATCTCTGGCAAGTTCGTGGTGGCGGTTTATCTCTGTGCAGAAGGTTGGAAAGGAATGGTCGAGCAGAAATCCGTACTCTTTCCAGGTGCTTGTCCTTGGTACTCATGTTCATTGCATCGTCAACGGTTCTTGGGCAATCTGTTACCTTAAAATCGCGTTATGACGTCGAACGTTTATTACCAAAGGCAACGAAAATGTCACCCCTGTTATACATAATAATGTTGGAGCCTCAGCTATTGGCTAGCCACTATGAGCAGATAATACCTGTCAAAGACTTTTGTAAAACTACTCGATAGCACTAATCCAACCCTTGTCATTTTTTCCCTATGTTCTTCCTCTGCAAAACATGTGTGGCTCACTGTAAAAGGGTAACCCTTTTACTGGCTTACACTGTTGTGCAGTAAGGAAACGCAATTGATTGGCGACGGACGCCGTCAATCAGGAGGAAAGGAAAGAGGAAAACCGAAAGAGATTTACTCTTTTGGAGGAAAATTAGCAACTGAGTTATTGTTTTAATAAAGCTACCTAGAAAGTGAAATGAATGACTGATGTTTGAGTGTCCAATTCGAACATAATCGTAAATAATGAACTACCGCACCTAGCAGAAGTTCGCATCTCTATACACAGTAAGAAATCGTACTTTATCAACCTGTTCGGGTTTGCTCCGTTTTCAGACCCGCTGAGTCTGATATGTAATGGAGACCCATTACACTTAGTCTATAAGTAAACAGCTTTTACTACATGGAATAAAAAGTAAAGGTAACTATTTGCATGCCATTTAATGAGAAAAGACTTCTTAAGTAGGGATGTAAGAGGCTCGCGTTAGAGCAACACTATTACGACAACACAAAATTCTTACCAGCAACAGTAACAGCCTTAAGCAACAGTAACATTTAATGATGATAAAAGAAATTCTATTTAACCTTAATCTTTAGGTTTTAGACTTCTATCCTATTGACAGTTCCGGACACCATAAAGGGGGAAAGCTAAATCTTGGCGTTATTTTTGCGTCTAATAGGATGAAATAGCTACTAACCGATAGCAATTTTTTCGCGCTTTCTGGCTATACCATTTTCACTTCAAACCAACAAGGAATGGCAGAACTAGAGGAAGAAGACATTATCGACGGTGCATTCACTAGATCCAACTATAGTGAAAGCAAGTCAAGTGGCAATGAGGGGAAATCGCGTAAGAAAAAGCGGAAGACTGTCGTGGACGATGATGATAGTTCTTCCTCCTCAGATATAGACGAAAATATATGATTTTTTGTATGGATAGCTTTTTCCAGTCTCGTAAAGCCATTCGATTTGGGACAGGTAGCGTATGTATGCTTCGCTTGCTTGCCAAGATCACGAGAATCGATTACAATGCTTAAAACATGCTTTTAGCTTTCCCCCCTTTATGGTGTCCGGGACTGTTAAGAACAATATTGAGGACCACTTACATTAAGAACCACTTACAATTCTCGCTTCCTCATCTTTGTCTTCTCAGTCGGCTTAATAACCTGCTTATTAGATTCACAGCATAGGTCCTGTTAGAAATCCTCCTCTTTAGCCATAGATTTTTGTACGAACCTGATTCCTCGAAGTCATCATTGTCGTTACCTCCATATTGACATCCATTCTTTCTTACTAGTCAAAGCCTGCGAACTTTACGTCAGCTCTTTATCCGAACCTAAGCTCAATTCGAACTTAAAGCACATTCCCGTGAAAATTTCATGACAGGAAAGTTACGAATATTACCTCGTTTTTAATGTTGCTCTTAGGTACATTAATGGCCTGTCGCGTGATCGTGTTAGTGTTGCATGAATGACGACGGTGAGAAATTTGCACGAAACTGTTTTTAACCAATTTTACAGTATTTAACATGTGAAATTGCAACCCTAATTCAAATAGCTTCTAAGAAGTCGATTGATATCTTAGTGTGGTAAGACACAATCTGTCTTAAGAAAAGATTTTATAATGTAATCTTGCCTTCAAAATGATGATATTGAAGAGGATGCAGAATAGATCGTCTTTTTTGTCTTCTCGATTATAATGCGAGTCGAAAATTAATCAATCACTAGAAATTTCTAGGTTAGTCATTTCCTCGAGTTTTCAGCACTATATCCATGATATGTCTTTGTTGGTTTTCGATTAGCTAACGAGTCTTCTTGCCTTTCTTCGCTGAAGATCATTGTGCTTTCAGCCTCCTGCTACACAAGTATCTCCGTTGAAGTCTTGTTGTTGCTCAACTCTCTTGTTTGCGAACAAAAAAATGAACTCGTTCTCATTTGCTTACTTGGCTGCGATAGTCGCTATCATCGCGTCGACGAATGGCGTGCAAGCTGATACTCCAGTAGCTGGAGCCCACAATGGACCACTTACGCAAATGCAAGAGATTCAAACGACCTGGAATTGTTTCAACATTAATTTAGCTGTGGGATCTGTGGTCGTTCCGAGTGTTTCCGATAGGGGCGCTACCCCCGATCAAGCAGCGCTCGTATGCAACAMCACGTTCCAAGCCCTGTGCAATAATAATTGCGTGGCCCAAAAACCGTAATTGTGGACTTTGTGACCATYGTGCAAGYGAGTTTTCATCGTTATTTCTACATGGAATWGCCAGAGAGKTTTAGATACGGATTGCTAATCCAATAATCTACAAACTTTCATTCGCTGGTTTTAGCTCGTTTTATCCATAACAAGATTTGGATTTGTTGCTGAAGTAGACTCCAG
>BCKE01000002.1:0-40450 GCA_001600495.1 Pilasporangium apinafurcum
GGTGAACGTGAGTTGGTGACGGTGTCTCGAGCACAAGAGCTCCTAAAGCCGTACGCTGGTATCCTAAACTCATCCCAGAAAGTGTCGTTCACACATATCACTCTGCGAAACAAAAGCTATACATTAGACGCAGCACAGGTCATCGCTGATTTCTTCTTACAACTATGCGCACGCGATGCATTTGACGAGCTGACTAGCGTGGACTTTGCTGATATGATCGCTGGACGACCCGAAGATGAGGCGCTCCAAGTACTGGCGACGTTGTGTGATTCACTGAAGGACATCAAGACACTCACTCGGATTGATCTGAGCGACAATGCGCTGGGTGAAAAAGGCGTGCGTGCGTGTTTCGGGTTGTTGTTGAAACAAGAGAACTTGCAGCACGTTTACTTCTGCAACAATGGTATCTCAGCCGCGGCTGCGGGTGTGATTGTTGAGGAAGTACTGTTGTTCCGTGGTCCTGAAGCTCCAACGAAGTTGGAAACATTCCATTTCTATAACAATATGAGTGGTGATGGCGGTGCAAAGGCGCTGGCAAAGCTTTTACCATTGTCACCATCACTTCGTGACTTGCGTTTCTCTGCTACACGTGCACAACGTGAAGGCAGTTTAGCATTTGCGAAGGCGTTGATTGGATTGCACAAGCTGGAGCGACTCGATTTGAGTGACAACACTTTCAAAGCTGAAGGAGGTGTAGCGATCGCTGCTGCAGTGAAGCACCAACCAAATTTGGTGGAAGTGAATCTTCGCGACGCTGGTATTGAAGACAAGGGAATGATCGCTATCGCTGATGCTCTTGCACCAGTTTCCAATGGATTAGTATCGTTGGATGTGTCTGGTAACGATTTGACCTCGATGAGCATGGATGCATTAGCTAATCTCATTCGAAAGTCGAGCAACTTGTGTGTTTTACAGGTTGAAGAGAATGAAATCGGCTCGAAGGGKGCGAAGATACTCGCAAAAGCCATTAAAAATCACATACCGTTGCTAGAGAAGCTTGTTGCGAATGTGAATGAGATCGGAACATCCGGCGCTGTGGCTCTTATAGAGTCTATTATTGACAAGGACAGCTTCGTTCGATTAGATATCGATGGGAATATGATAGCAAGTGAGGGTATTGCAAAAGTAATGGAATTGCTGGAAGCAAAGAACAAGAGCAGCGTGCTTGGATCTCTTGAAGACAATGATGAGGACGGTGAAGATGAAGATGACGACGAGGCTGATGAAGATGAGAGCACGGAGGAAGACGATACTGAAGAAGAAGCAGTATCGACTGTGATTGATGAAGTAACAGTTGTAATGGGAAAGTCAGCTACTGTCTCTGCTTCTCCTGTAGTGGCTGAACGGTTCAAGTTTGAGAACAAACAGCGTGAAGTAGTAGATGCTGCTCGTGCTCAGCAATTACTAAAAGAAGCAGGCATCAGTGTCGATGACAAAAGTCCATTGCACTACGAAACCATTTCGTTGCGTGGGAAAAGCTACACTGAAGACGGTGCTCAGGTGATCGCTGACTCATTCTTGAGACGTTTAAAATCTCTGAAAGTCGTGGATTTAGCTGATGTGATTGCTGGTCGTCCGGAAGATGAAGCATTGCGTGTGCTTTCAGTAATGTGTGGTGCGTTGCGTGGTCACATTTTGGATGAGATTGATTTAAGCGACAATGCGTTAGGTGAGAAGGGTGTCCGTGCATGCTTTGATTTGTTGATTCCACAGCCGAAGCTGCGTCGTTTGCTGTTTTGCAACAATGGTATCTCTGCAGCGGCAGCAGAAGTCATTGCACGAGAGATCATTTTGCAAAATGGTTCCGACGTATCGTCGACATTAGAGGAATTTCACTTTTACAACAACATGAGTGGCCATGATGGATGTCAGGCTGTGGCAAATGTGTTGAATCGATGCGTCAATCTAACGTCGCTTCGATATGCAAGCGCACGTGCTGGTCCGGATGCGAGTAAAGAATTGGCTCGCAGTGTTAGTTTGCACTTGCGTCAGTTGCAATCTCTCGATTTAAGTGATTCCTCATTTGGAGACGGAGGCGCTGTTGAGCTTGCTGCTGCAATTGGAAAGCAGAAACAACTGCAATATCTGAAGCTACGTGACGCTTCACTTGGAGAAGAAGGAGCGAAGTTGGTGATGAAGTCGTTGCATGACAACCATATTCAACTGATGAAGCTTGATCTATCCGGGAATGAGTTGATGGATGATGGACTGGCTGGAATTGTGCCTTTCTTGAAGAACCAGAAGCAGCTGAAGGTGCTTTGTTTAGACGAGAATGAGATCACGTCGGAAGGTCTCAGAAAGTTCATCTCGACGTTGGGTGATGAGAGCCTGCCATCACTGGAGTTGTTGTCGTTGTGTGGCAATGAGATCACAGCGAAGGGTGCAATTGCTGTCGTGGAGAGGCTTGTGCCAACTAAGCACCATTTGAAGCGTTTGGAGTTGGATTCAAACATGATTTCAGACAAGGGTGTGAATCACATTAAGACAGCACTGTCAAAGCTCGGGAAGATCGATGTTTTAGGGTCACTTGAGGAAAACGATGGTGATGAAGAGAGCGATAGTGATGATACGGATGATGATGCAGAAAGCGAGGACGAACAGCAGGAGTAGGTTTGATCATTGATATATCTGCTGTGAAATGCGACTAATTGCTCAGATTAACTTTTGAAACTTTGCTGTACTGTAGTGCCCGCTCTAGGGACTTACACAACACCTACAAAGCTGTTTTGGAACACGGTTCTCGAATGACTGATCATGTACCACACGTAGTTGAAGATCTCAGCAACAAATCCACAGATTCAATGACACATTCAGTAGAAGCTACTACCCGTGACAGTGAATCCATCTCCGAGAAAGATGATACCGCTGTAGAATCGGTACATGACAGCGTTGTGGAGGCTGTATTTGACGAAGGACCCGAAGTACAAATGGAAAAACCTGATCGTGTTGATGTCTCAAACGACGACAATAATACACACGTCGAAGAACAGTTTCGTGATGGTGAAGTGGATGAAGTCCACGGATCACGAATACCTGTTGGGAAAGTGCACACGACTGAGTCAGTAGCTACAGAAAATGGCAGCTTCAGTGGATGGTGGGTGTTTATTGCGATCATATCCTTTTTGGTACTGATTGGGGCGATCGTGTTGGAATTGGATTGGTCTGAGAACCCTATGCAGTTTCTCTCTGTTGACGCGCTCTTCTTCATCTTCCCCTGATGACTACCCAAGAGTCAAGGGCTCAGATGAGATGATCACCAATTTTTACTTCAAACGAGGATGACAAGTAAGCAGCAACGTAGGATTAGCAGTTTTGTTGTCTTGGTATAAATTACGTGTCAACCCACTTGCAATGCTACAGTCTTCTATTCACATGTCACAGTTTTGACACAGCTGTTACTTATGTATTTTATCATAAATGTATATTATTTACGGATTGTTATTTACGGGTACTAATGATGGCACCACGGTTCGATAGGACCGGTCCCGACACCTTTTTCAGGTTTGCTTGTGTGTGTTTGGTTGGTGATTGGTGGGGGTGGCGCTCGGCAGGTTTCCAGGAGCTCCGCTAAGCAATTCAGTTTTTCCAAACAGGTAGGAAGTGAAGAGCATATGAACGATATGAATAGCTCTTATACTGAGAAAATGAATGCTTTTGGATGAGTAGGTACACGCATCATGCCAGCCCAGAAGGTTACCAAACGCCAGAACGTCGTGCTCGCCCGTGGCATCAACGCCATCGCTGCGAACAGCTTGGCCAAGACTAACGCCCGCTTCAGCAAGAAGTTCGTCAAAACCGAAAAGAAGGTCGCGGCTAAGAAGCCTGCCTCCACCAAGAAGTGGTACCCAGCGGAATACATCCCAAAGCCGCTTGCTTCTGCCAAGACTGCGCGCAACAGCAAGAAGGTCGCCAAGCTTCGCAAGTCGATCACCCCTGGCACGGTTTTGATTTTGCTTTCGGGCCGTTTCCGTGGCAAGCGCGTGGTGTTCCTCAAGCAATTGGCTTCGGGTCTTTTGCTTGTCACTGGTGAGTTATGGCATTCCATTGATGGAGACGATACATGTGGTGGATGGGATTCCAATGATGCCAATTTGACATAAAGTGAGGCTGCCGATGTTGAACTCTGTGTGGAGCTGGATCTCTTTATATGGGAAATGCATGGAGGGAGACGCAAAGTGAGGAGATTTCGGTCTTCTTTCTTTGTTTGCTTTTTTTGTGGATTGATCGTGTGTGGGGATTTTGGTTTTGCGCCCATTGAAATCTTTCTTTTTAAAACGGAGCGAGTTTTTTGTGGTTGTTTGACATCATTTGCCGAAGATTCATCAGATTATGAGAGCTGAGGAATCCTCCAACATACGAAGTCGATCTTCCACCTTTACAAGTTGATGGTTCTAATGATTATGGTTTGTTGTGCTCTCGATTAGGCCCATACAAGGTCAACGGTGTCCCACTTCGTCGTGTGAACCAGTCCTACGTCATTGCCACCTCCACCAAGGTGAACTTGGAAGGTGTCTCTCTCCCTGAGATTGACGATGCCTACTTCGCTAAGGAAAAGGTTGCCACCAAGAAGTCCAAGGAAGAACAATTCTTCGCTCAGTCCAGCACTGTGAGTTCTTTTTTTTGTTATTGACTGTCATGGTCTTCGTCCCCCAAAATGTCACTGCTCAAGCGTTCCAGAGCAACAGCAATCAAGGAAATGACCAAAGAAACACAATGAAGGGACAAAATTTTCTTGAGCATCCCCGCTCGAAAGTTTTGGTCTTTTATTGCTATTATTTTTGGTTACTTTCTTGGTTTGCTCTGGAACATGGAAGTTCATATGCAGCTAAAACTGCAATGGCTTTCTACTTTTTCAGCGCTTGGGATCGCTGCTGTGACAAAGCTCCCTCCCACACCAGGCGTTAACGCTTTGTGTTTTTATTTTTGTAGGCCCCAGTCATTGCTGAACAGCGCAAGAAGGACCAGAAGACCGTCGATGCTGCTCTGTTGAAGAAGCTCGAGAGTGAACCTTTCCTCAAGGCTTACTTGAACGCCAAGTTCTCCTTGACCAAGAACGACCGCGCCCATGCGCTCAAGTTCTAAGCGTCCACTTGTCGGCCAAGCATAGCGTGATGCGATTTAACTTTACTAATACAGAGGAAAGACCTGATGAAATTTATTATTTGTCATGCATTTCTATCAATAAGTAGTAGTGACCCACGTGACGTTCTATGCCAAAAATTCGTCCAACAAGTCTTGCAAGAGATGATCATCACTGTCCTTATGCTCGAGCTTCTCTTTGGCACGGTGCTGATAGTAGTGTTGATGGTTGTCTGATTCTTCAGGTGATGGAGAAAGCTTTCGAGTCGAAGAGGAGCTATTCGTTCTTGATGACACAGTTGTGCTTGAAGATATGGGGAATGACCAGCCGTTTTTCTTCTCATGGTGGTTCGCGCTGCTCAATTCTTTACTCGTGGCCTTTGCATCTGCTAACTCATCCATCGGAGCGATGGACAATTCAGTATACTTGGACTGTCGACAACTGGAAGCTGTAATGTCATATCCCGTTGGTTTCCTCGATGAGCCTAATACGCCATTTTCACAATTCAGCATGCCGTCTTTGCGTGTACGGCGAGCCGTAAGTTCACCCGCCATATCGTCGCCCTTACATCCGCAATAACTACTAAACCCGCTTGACTTATACTCGGCTTTCAGTGGCGGGATTGTCATGAGAGGAGGAATTGCCACAGGCGCACCACTAACGTGGCTCGAGCTACTAGAGTTCGAAGTCGAAGTCGTCAGCATAGCGCGAGGCACTTGCTGATCAAAGAAGCGATGCTGAAGTGCCTGAGCAGCAGTCAATCGACGACTTGGGTCGTATTGCAGTAGCTCCTGGATCAGTTGCAGCGCAGCCTTGCTAGTCGATGGCGGCAATATTGTCTTCAATGGGATAGCTTGGCATTTCGGAAACTTGAATTGCATTTGTGCGACCATCATGATACCATCGGACCAATTCTCCTTCGTAGGGGTGCCGAGCACTTTGCAAATGCGACACATCTGATCCACCTCGGAAGAACCCGGGAACAGTGGCGACTGCAGGTAAAGCTCGGCCATGATGCAGCCACAAGCCCACAAGTCGATCGGACTGTTGTAGGTCGACGAACGCAGTAATAATTCCGGACTTCGATACCACCGCGTGGCGACGTAATCAGAATACGGCGGTCGTGAACGAATCTCACGCGCTTGCCCCAGATCCGCAATCTTGAGCGTTTCGTCGTGACAGAGCAAGTTTTCTGGTTTTATATCTCGATGGAAGAAACCGTGCTTGTGCATGTGCGCTAGACCGCAGAAAAGTTGGTACATGATCGATCGGATTTGCGCTTCAGTAAAGCACATTTCAGACGAGAGAGAATTCTTATTGGAAGAAGACAAAGATGTGCCCAAGGCATTAGAGCTACTAGGATCTTCATGGCGTTGAGCTGTTGTAGCTTGCCCTGACTTGCTATGTTGACGCATGACTTTGAACAACGACGACTTCATGTACTCAAACACAAAATAGAGCTCCTCTTTGTCACGAATCACTTCCTTCAGCTGGATAATATTCTCATGACGAAGCACACGTAGTGCCTTGAGTTCACGTAATTGCAAGCACTCTTCCCATGTCGGAAACAGCGCCTTGATCTTCTTGATCGCAACAATCTCTTGGGTTTTCAGGTTCTGAGCCTTCGTGACTTCACCAAACGATCCATCCCCAAGACGCTCCAGCGTCTTGTACCGATTCATGCTTGGCCTTTTGGTTGATTGGGAACGTGTATCCTTTGTCAGGCGTGTGCTTAGTCCTCACCCTCGCCTGTAATCGATCCATCAACCCACAGATATTTGAGACAATTGTTGATTAGGAATAGAATCGATATTTTTACCTTCTTTAGCCCTTTTTCCCCAGGTGTACTAGAGGAAGTAGAGTTGCAGTCTATGAAGTACACACTGTTCTACACTTAGTTTCTACTGGGCTTCTCAATAGCTAAGCTTATTGAATTGAAGTATTTACCACCTCATGTCCATCTATTGGAGTGTCGCTTCAATACCATTTGCCAAGATAGAAAGAACTGCAGCTTTGAGAAACAGCATAATCAAAGGCACCGAAAAAATCAAACCAACTATGAGGCTCCTTGTGTTTGAATGCTGTGGTGAAATAGCATCAACGAGCAACGGTACTGAAGAGAACACCACTAAAAAACGGAGAGCCTGCCCGGATTTTGCGGAACGGAAAGCTCGACAAAAGCAAATAGTCTACACAACGGTGAAGACTGGGTGGCGAAAGTTCTGCAAAGACAAAACAATAGCAAAAAAAAGACTGATGAGGCTGTGGGAGTTTGTTCAAGAATAGCGTATGAGGCATCCGTCCATGTTCTGCGATTATTGGAAGCTGGCGAAGAACTCCCTTCATTGGATAATAACTTTTTCAATCGATGCTCATCTGCAATAGCCAACTTGACCGGCATTGGAGAGGTCCATTCTAACTTGGAGACCAGTCTAGACCTTTACAGGATCCAACACCCTTCGGATTATGAGCTGACAGAACGAAGATCCCCACATGGCTCAGATGTTGGTCCTGATCGCTCAACAAGCAAGGCAGAATTTCCAAGTCAGCAACGAGTTGACGTTCTACTCCCGGTTGTGTAAGTGAATGTGCTTGCAGATACGTCTTCATAACAGTGACTATTTTGAAAAGCACCAAGGCAAGATAATCAAGAGTAATGTTTCACTGCTGGTTCGTGCAAGCACCCAAACTCAGGATAGCTTATTCGGACAGATGCTCGCGTATGAAGATGCAAGTTTCACAAGCTCAGCTAAAGGCAACATTAATATTCCCACAACGACTCTACGGAAGCAAATTGGTTCCAGGTGTCGTGTTGCTGATGTGGACGAGTTCAGGACGAGCAAGCTGTGTTGTGTTTGTCACAAGAGGACGAAGGGGTTCGTCCTTGACGGAAAAGTTGTCAGTGACGGTCTTTATGGTGTGCGCCACTGCAAAAAGAGTGAATGCCATCGCACATTGCGGGACCGTGACATCAACACTGCAATAAACATTTTGAGACTATTCATCGACCAAGTGAAGAAAAAGAGGAGACTTAAGGTGTTCACGAGGTAAAGGATGAAGTGGCGCTCGAAGTCAAAACTGAGGTGATAAAAGTCCTCATTGTTATGATTCCGGGAACAAATGAGTGTAACTATTTTCCCATCTGTATCACGCGTGATATAAATGATGTGGAGAATAAAGGCTAATGCTCCATTGGGTCGAATGGATCGATTTGAAACTCCAAGCAGACGTGCACAAAAGCATAAGAGTAATCAAGTAGGCAATGACAACAAGTGTGAACGATTTTCCTCATTTCCGTATGTCTATATTTCTAAGATGACTTGGTCAGCTTGGTATAGTTTTCCATCATCCATCGCAAGGTTCGCGCAACAGTGTCAATATCCATCTTGTGCAAAGCACTGTAATAAATGCCCATCATGTGTAAGCAACACAAATGCATATTGACTAAAAAAAAGCACCAAAAACCGTACCTGACTGGCAATACAGCCATGTCTGTCGATTGACGAAGCCTGTGCAAATTCGTTTCCGCTCCTGATCAGACAGACGATACCGTTGTCTGTAAGTTGCATAAGGACATTTGATAGCCCTTGAACTCAAAGAAATAGTACCTGGTGCATCCATCTTGTTGGCAACAATCAGAGAAGGACGAGTCGTGATGTCGGGGGCGTAGAGTTCCAATTCTTTTTGAAGATGTGTGAAGTCACTAATAGGATCTCTTCCTTCCGTACCAGCCGTATCTAACACATACATGAGGATCTAAACACATAAAGCAGACGTCATTAGTCCTCTGTCACCCGATTTTTCAATGTAAACAATTAGTATCGAATATAGAAACCTTCGTTCGTTCAATGTGACGCAAAAAATCATGGCCTAGACCCACATTACGATGTGCACCTTCAATCAAACCAGGGATATCGGCAACACTCAATCGGTACGTATCCGAAAAATCGACAATCCCCACGTAAGGATGGAGTGTTGTGAATGGATATGGCGCAATGGCTGGAGTGGCACGGCTGAGTGTGCTAAGCAGCGTCGATTTGCCCGCGTTAGGATACCCAACCAACCCAACGTCAGCGATGGTCTTCAGCTCCAACTCGTAATACTGCGAAGTCCCAGGCTGGCCCAGTGATTTGCCTTCGGGCATATGCTTCCGTAAGCGACCGAAATTAGTGGTCTTGCCTGCAAGAATGCGGTTCCCTAATCCAGGCTTTCCGCCCGAAGCGGCGAGAAAGCTTGTGCCATGTTTATCCAGGTCGCAGACTGTCTCCATTTGATCCACAATCTCGAATTCGCCTGACTCAAGTTCGCGTTCGTACTATTGATAAAGGTACAAGGATAGTTAGTTGATATAGTAATGTAGACCCAATGACACTATTTCGCATCTACAACGCACCCGATGCACTCGTTTCACCAACGTGCCACAGGGAACTTTGATGAAGGCATGCTTACCTCTCCGTCCAGCAGCATCGTTTGCTAATAGATACAGCCAGCAGGATATAAGAGTTGATTTGCAAAGGAAGAATAAATAAAATACGCCAGCAGGAGATCATACGTACGCATTCCATTGAGACCTGCTCCGCCTTTAAAGTGATGCGTAGCGTTTGCGAGGTTCTGGACACGATCATCGGCTTGGATGATGACGTTCCCACCAGCACCACCATGACCACCATTTGGACGTCTTCGCATTGCCGACTCACCTGGAAATCAACCAGATGCATTCAATGAGTTCATTTTACTTCCTACAGCTATAGAAATGCATTATAAAGATAAATGCTTACTGAAAAAACTGGAACAGCCATTGCCACCATGACCACCCGTCGCTTTGATACGAATACGGTCCACGAACCGCCGCTTGGAATGTTTGGCGCGTTGCACGCGGACTTTCTGCTTGACGTGTTCCTCCACCTTTTGGTTGCTATTGCTGGCAAATTGTACACCACGATCATTCATTTCTTCCATCCATTCATCATCACCATCCATCCAGTCATCATCATCATCATCATCAATCTCTTCAGTATCCCAATCTTCTTCCAAGTACATCTCCTCCAACTCTTCATCAGCAGCTTCCTCATCCTCATTGTCGCGTTTCTTGGTAGAAAACTTGTGGGATATTACTGAAGGCAGATAAACGCCATTGATCTTCCGCCCATAGCGCAACGGTGTGAACGTAATTGCACGCGCAAGACAGGAGATCCGCAGCATCCTGTTGATCAAATATACAGAATGCAAGTGCAACATGCAACTCTTGGAGTAACATTCAGACGACCTTCATGAAACCTCGTGATGGAGTGCGTGTCAATTGCAGCGGGTTAAGCTTTGAATGGAGGTGGTGGCAGATAACAATGGAGTCGCTGCTGCAGGATGAACAGACGCTAGCGTTGCAGTATTACTATTTGTCTGCAGCTCCACCAAATGGATTAGCAGTAGACCTATCGGTTGAGTCATCCAGCAATCTCGAAGAAATCGAGAAGCCAGCACCAACTACGCTGACAGTACCCGACAGATTAGACGTCCCGCGCATGAAATTGAGTTGTCTGACATGGAAGAACCGTCAACACTTTAATGCACTGATGGAGAAACATTCGTTTGTGGTGCTTACAGATCTGGGTGATTCTATCGAGAGTAAGTACGCCAATCTGATGCACTCGTTTTCTGATTTCTTTACCAGTGACAACGATGAGTGGAAGAGCTCATGCACGAGCAAGCACATCTACCGGAACGAAAATGATACGCCGATGTGGTACTGCGGGTACGAACACACAAGCGTACGTGACTGCTTCCGTGTGCATTGTGGCGATATGAGTCGCCTGATTTGGCCAAATTCGCGATTTGAAACGCATTGGATGGCTGTACAGCGAGTGTTGCAGCAGATCTGTGATCAGGCATTGAGTCTCACGATGGGATTCAAAACATTTCCCGCCAATAAACGTACCGACATTGATTTCTCGGTCTGCTATGGACTGCATTACCCCAATACCGTCGGCAGCGGGCAGTCTGAGGTGGAAAACGTCTTTGAACATGTCGATCCGAGTCTTTACGTAGCTGAACCTGTGCCTGAAGTTGAAGGACTGGATGTCTTTGACCACCACTCCAAGCAATGGATCTCGGCCGAGAAAGTATGTATTCCGGGCAAAGAAATTGTCCTTTTCTGTGGCAAGGCGCTGCAGCGCTGTACTGATGGTCGCATTCCTGGTACGTTGCATCGCGTACGACGCACTATGCACCGCCGGTTTTGTGTAATTTATGAACAAAAATATGAGGAATACTTCTTGTAAAGAAGTGAGGTGCTGGAGAGGGGACTTTGCCGAGCACATACTTGCTTCAGCAGCGATAGGTTTGTTGTTGTGTGCGAAAAGCTTTAGATCGGAATCATTCTTTGAAAGTGCGCAACATTCGTTATTACATCGATCAAGAATAAAGTCAGACATAATGAAGTAAACGTGTGCATGTGAACTTACTTTGTAACTTTCGCCTCCTCGTGCATTTCTTCGCCGCAAGCTCTCTATCTGACATATGTATGACAATATAGAGATCACCTATTGCTTCTTGATGACACTGACAAACCCGCTGGTCGCCGAGAAATACTTTTCATTAGCCTCTCGAACACGAGCCTGGCGAGCCTCGGGGTTCATCAGTTCAATACCTTGGACAGGAGTGAACGCCAGACTCGATGCAAGACCCGAGAGCGGTGGTTTCGACGCCGAATAGCTAGCAGCCTTAAGCTTTTTGGATGTTTGCTTCTGTTCTTTCCGCATAATGCGCAGATTGCCCGAGCCTTCCTGACCAAGTCGCCCAGCGGTGATACCCATGGCATTGTCGCCATATTCTTCGTCGGCAGTCGCAAACGACTGTCGATTCATCTCTTGTCGGACCTCGGTCATCTGTAGCCGTTCCTTCATCTTGCGATATCGCTTGCCACCGCGTTTGCGGCGCGGTTTTTCGTCCGGAATGGGCAACGCCTTCTTTGTTTTCGCCTTTTGCGGTTCCTGCCATTTTTCGATTTTCTCGATCAGCTCATTACGAAATTGGATACCAGTCAAGCCTTCTCTGTCTGTTTGATGTGGTTGGCTATCAACTCGCGCCATCAAAGCGATTTTTCCAGCGAGTGCCCGACAAGCCTTCATGCGCAAATATGGAGGAACGTTCTGGACTATATCACTATAAAAGATGATGCCTGTATGTTTCAGAGCTGCCTGAGACGAAAACCCACTGAGTACTTTTCTTTGTTGTCCCAGTACCTGCAGGTTACACGATGGGATGCGTGACAAGTTGGCGACTCCTCCAGCTAATCCAATCAATTGCGCGGCGATTCGTGTGCCGACAAGTTGAGAGACGTTCGGCGCCAGGTAGTTCATGCGGCTCTCCACAAATTTCAGGATGGTTGTCTTGTCTTCGTCAAAAGCGAGCAATTCATCACAGGCATCCATACAGGTCTTCAAGTCTTCAGGCGAAAGCGGCTTCCCACTCGTACCAGATCCTGTGACCGAAATACTGATGACAGCAGCACTGGGCAGCAGTTTTGATAAATCCACGACCGTCAAGTCCATCTCGTTGCCGATCTGTTTGACCACACGCGCGTAATCGAGTGCATTGGGTACCAATGAATCCAGTTCAGGGAACTTTTTGGAGTAGACTTCAATGATGAACCGATGAATCGCTGCGATTTCGTCGTCGATCTGCACCATCAAGTCGTTTGAGGTCACTACGAGGTCATACTCGGCACTACCTTCTACCAACTTGTCCACATAGATCGGTTCGTTGCTGTCAACGTACTCGCGAATCGTCTGGACGTGCTGCAAGTACTTTTGCGACCGCTTTAGTGTGGCAATCGCTTCGATTCCATGCTTTGCTACACCACTCTGCAGGATCTGATCAATATTACTGCCGTCCGTAGACACAAATGCAGCGAAATCACGCTTTCCTGTGACGTTCTTTCCAGTAAAACCATTCGTTCCTCGCGCTTGCTTCTGTGCGTTACTGTCATCATACTGATCGTGGTCGTCCTTGCTCTCTGGGTCGCCTTGATCTCCCTCACGCGCACGTGTTTCTTCGTCTATCAATGCCTGTTCTTCCTCATTCTCTTCTTCTTCTTCTTCGTTGCTTCCGTCACTCAACTCATCCAGATCTTCCAGGAACGAATCTGCTAACGACGACATCCTGTGCTCTTTCTCTTCTTGTTTGGTATTTCGTTTGTTCGGGTTGCCTTTTTAGCCATTCTGCTCTATTTCGACAAAAGGCAACAATTTGTGACATTTTAGACGTGTCAAGAATGCCAAAAGAAATATTCTTTTGAACGATTTATAGAATGAATCAAATCTGATGATCTCTATTCGATGCTTTCTCTTGTCAATCATCTACTTGTGTTATATCAAGAACTACACACGTTCCCATCGAAGTGCGTTGTCATGCATTTTCCTGGTACCGTTTGCTTGCTTAGTTACATCCACTAAGGTAACAAAAAGCAAGTGTACCATGAAGCCTCATCCATTTCACACCATTATATTTTGTGAAATTGAGCTTGAAAACCAAACTTGTAGGCTCACCGCAAAAATCACCTTTTACGGCCACGTTGACCACTTCCCTGATCCTTACCCGCCACGTAAGGCGAAGGTCGAATGCCTTTTGCCCCCATCAAGTGCATCTTAGCCAACACTCGTTTTTCCAGCTGAGGTGTTTCGGCTAAGCCGATCGATTTACTGTATTCCTCTCCAACTTCCACAACACGATTATTGCTGATACTCAACGATGATCGAACACTCGCGTAAAATCCAAGCATGGCCTTGTACGATTTCTGTGCAATTGTCTCCAGCTCCGAATTATCTTTGAGATTCGCGATGACACGTCCCGTGCGCAAGTCTGCGCCATTCACATCTGGTTTGGTAGTTTCTTCCAAACGTAAATCCGAGAGCGTTTTCAACACATTCTTCTCAAAATCCGCCAGGATTAATATACCACAGCCTGCCATGCCCGCACGAGCTGTTCGTCCAATCCGATGGATGTACTGTTCACGAGTAGTATACCCTATCTGTAGCACTAATGATACGTCTGGATAGTCCACTCCACGCGCAGATACATCGGAAGAGAACATGATTACCTTCTTTCCGTGGCGGAAGGCATCGGCAGTTTGCGTGCGGTATGATTGGCTTTTCCGGGAATGCATTTCCATAATACCAGAAAACCCAGCCGCACTAAAGAGTTGTGCTGTAAACTGCGCCGCGCGTGCAGTCGGAAAAAACACCATGATCTTGTAGTCTTGTTTCTTCATGTGTTCGACGATAAGGGTTTCGACAATCAAAATAATCTCACGTAGTTCACAAGTGATGTATTTTTGCACAGCTTGCTCGTTCGTTTGGATCTCATTCTCGTTAATAGTGTCCACAAACGCATGGTCGGGGCGTAGAGTCATATTCTTTAGCTCCTCCGTGGAATCTGGCAAAGTGGCACTAAATAATAGTGTCTGACGCTCCTTTGGCAAGTAACTAATGATATCCATAATAAACTTGCAAAACCCCATATCCAGCAACCGATCAGCTTCATCCAGCACAAGCACAGATGTTGCAGCTAGTTTACGAGTGATATCTCCAGTATTTCGATTGATATGGTCTCGTAAACGACCTGGTGTCGCGATGAGAATATCAAGTGGTTTCGTACCCTCTAAGACTTGAAAGTCACGCTTCATGCTGGTACCACCGACAAAGCTCTTAATGTTCAACTCGTGGAACTGTGCGACACGATGTGCTTCTGCCGCGATCTGATTTGTCAATTCCCGCGTGGGTGAAAGTATCACTACAGGAATTGAATCCGATTGGCGATTATCACGCACCAGTTTTTCAATGATTGGCAGCAAGAACGCGATGGTTTTCCCGTTACCAGTCTTGGCCTTCGCGAGCACATCCTTGCCTTCGAGAATGTGAGAAAATGTTTCACATTGCACATGCGTCATTCGCTCATATTTTAAAACATCCACGATAGCACGCCTCGATTTGGCAGAGATGTCCAGGGAGGAGAAAAGTACGTCTGATAAGTGATCCATGGTCTTCGTTATGTTGATTTTCTCCTCATCATCGTCAGTCCCCACATGCAACACGTCCGTGTCTTTACCCTTTTGCATTTGTACATTCTTTGATTTCGCACCATTTGATTCACCATGCTGTTTCGTCTGTTCCTTCTTACCAGTACTCACATTTCCGTCTTGAGATTTATTTTGCTCAGGTTTCTCTTGCCCTTCAACAGTGGATGATCGTTTGCGCTTGCCTCCACGACGTGTCTTCTTACCATTACTAGTATTTTCGCCTTGCGACTGTTTCTGTGGCGGACGTGATGACGAGGTCGGTGTTTTCTTCTTGCGTTTCTCAATCGTAGGTGCACTATCAGCATTCGTCATCTTGCTGACCTTGGTTTCAAAATCTTTTTGTGTTGATCTCTTCAAGAAATATACACAGTCACCTCTATCTCTTTCGCAGCCAATCAAATCTCACAATAGACTCAGAAACAGTCCATATGATAGGTTTCATTAATTAACAAGCAATCCGCGAGCCAACGGTGCCAGTTTTCAGTTGTTTTCCTAAACTCAAAAAATCCGCAACTGCCTTTTAGCACATAATATTTTGGCATAGGATAGTTTTTTATTTGTAATGATGAACAAAGCAAACAGCGTTCAAATCGAACTAGTGGTTGTCGAGTAATTAGCGGTCAAAGATGAGTATTCGCTTCCATTTTGGCATTGTTTTAGCTTGATGGTCATCGTTTTTATTTCTTTTGATTCATAATTCGTTTCATATATGTCATTTACCCTAACCATATTGAATAAAATGAGCTCTAATATTGTCAAGAGTGTTTGTCGTCCAAGTAATTTGGCGGCAATCTTCGAGTTATTGGTGCAATACTGTTGGTGTCTTAAGCCACTCTTCAGCACTTGAGTTCCATACTATGTGCTACAGAGTATATCATTGGACAAAAATGGTATTGTGGTATTTTTTATGTTCTGAACGACCTTGAGAATCGCAAAATCGATGACCATCTGACAGAAAATGCAAATTTTGTCGTACCAGTTCTCCTCTCTGGATGCTACGACTTGGATAATAATCACGGGAAACAAGTTTTCTTGGACGGATCTGTTTCGAACTGCCACACATTTTCGTAGAGCACGAATAGCGGATTTTTTGGATTTTGGCCAACCTAAGAATTAGGCTGTTTTTGGCTCCCTTGACTTGCGGATTGCTTGTTAAAAGGAAAAATTCCAAAAGGTGACACAAATCGAATATTCGTGCGAAAGGTGATACAGCTTGTTTTAAACATCTACCATAGTATTTCTTACCGCCTCAGTGCTGTAAATTACGGAGTATCCGAAAAATTACAAACTATCAGCGAGTCTTTTAGCTATTATTTTGTTCAGAAAACAAATTTTAAGCAATAAAATGACATAATCAACGAAAAAAATCGTAGGCTATCAGCTAGTGGTAGTTTCAGCAAAATCCAGTATGCAGAAAGACCTATCTGTAGCAGTTACAATGACAAAGGATGAACATAAAGTAGTCTTTACCCTTCATATCACTCAGATCTCCAGCCCAAAGAAACAATATGGGGCAAGTAGGAACACAGTATACCAAAATTGCTACCTTCGAGGATGTGTTCGAAAGACTGCAAGCAGCATTCTTACAGTTAGCTGCTGTACAAGTCCAGGGAGTGTATTGACAACGTGATTTTTTATTGACAGAGAATTGTAAATTATCATGTGTATATGTGTTTTCAACTTACCAGATTGTCTAGATTTCGGTGAGATATGGCAAATAACCAAGTAAAAGAGGATCATGGATGGTGTCGTGCATTGCAAAAAAAAGGATAATGCTGTAACTCTTCAGGGACTTCGTAATTTACAGCACTGTGGCAGTAAGAAATACTAAGGTAGATGTTTAAAACAATTTGTATTACCTTTTGGAATTTTTCCTTTTTATTTTCTAACTATTTTGGTATTTTTTCTCTTATATAAGTCAATAAAATGTCTCTAAATGAGATGAAATAATTTGACTGGCTAACAGAAAATTTGCACAATAAATTGATCAGTTGGTACTAAATCGAAATTTTATGTTACCATAAGTTGCGTTTTAAAATCAACTTTTTTGCTCACAACGTTACCAAATTGAAACAAGGATCAAAATGGAGGAGATGGCAGCAATGCTGAATGACTACGCAGGCGGGATTCAAAGGTCGTTTGCGGCAGTCTTTGACCGCGTTGGCGAGAGCTTGGCACAAAGCGGTCAGATGATGCAAATGATGAACGAGGTCATGGAAGCGGCGTTACTTCAGAACCTACAGATCACATACAAGGTTGTACTCTCCCAGCATGCAGCGACGGAGTTGAGGATTACAGTGGATAATCATTCGCAAATCACGCTCTCCAATGTGAGCGTGACTGTAAAGCCTGATAATGTGGATGCTAATTTGTTTAGCACGATATTAGAGACGTTCCAAGCAGGCGATCAGCATGTCCTGAACGTTCCCGTGCATCAGAAGGACTTTACATCATCACGCTCTGGTGTCATTCAGCTCTCGTTTCCGAGCCCTGGCACACAGCAATTGCTTCAAAAAAGCTGCATATTTCGTGTTTTGCTCTTCCACCAAGGAAGTTTCGAGGCAGTACCGAATCATGAAATCGATCCAACACACAAAATGGCTTCGTCTGTTTCCGACAAAATCTCGCTGGAGACAGTGCGCGAGCTGCTTCGATTGTCGCCGTTCGATGCGCTGATGACCACAGATATTGGCATGTATCGCTTCTGTGTTTATCTAAAATCCGGCGAAGGAGATGTGTTCTATCTGTCGGTTCATAAAGGAAGTGATGTATCCGAGTCTCAAGTTGTTGTTTCTGCTCAAGTAAATCCATCCGCCGCAGGAGCCCCCAATGACCACGATCATCAGCGACTGCAGCTCCAATGCGATGAACTTATTTGTGAGTTAGAAGATGTGTCAGGAAAGTAATTGCGTAAATTTAAGTTGAATTATCCTGCAATCGAAAGTTTGACAACAAATACTGTTGTATTTTATCGTCATGAAACCACTCTACCTGTCAAGTATATACACAGGATACTCGCACTTACTTGTTCTTCTCCTACTGCAAATGCTAACGACTGCAATGTCAATGCTCACGCCCATTGACGCTTAGCTAGATAACCACGGTCGCTGAACCACTTGTGCAAAAGAAATGATTGCAGCGCATACATCACTGCCAACATGCCAATTTCCAGTGCAGTGTACCACATGATACGAGACTGATTGCTTTCAAGCGCTGAAACACACATATCACAACAGTATATATTAGCATAAGAGCTCACTGACCACACGAACGCACATTTCAACGTTCACTTACTCTGTCGGTGACGGCGCTCTCGCGATCGGTAGTAATCCTGTTCCGATTTAATTAACTCCAACAAGCCCTTGATTCTTCCCAGTGACGTAGTCACACCCTCAATGTGCTCTACATGAACAGCCAGAAAGAGTTCGTCAATCACCAAGCGAATCAAATCTAATAACAACTACAGCAATAACGTACGTTTTCGGGCATACTCTTCCAATTCATCCTCTTCACCCAGGTCGTTTTCGTTCGAGAGATCAAATGACGTGTAGAACTCCACGATCTTATGGTCGTACGAGCTATGCGTGTTATCCAAGCAAAACTTGTACCAACCGCCACGATGTTCCGATTCGAAATTAAAGCCGTTATGCTGAACGTCGTTGCTTTCTTCGTCCCGCAACGTCGTGATCAGCTGGTTGAAAAACTGGTTCTTGGTGTCACTTTCTGTGGGCACTGACTGGTATGGACCAAACGCCTTCAAGCGAATATCGTAAAGATCTTGCGACTCCAGCACACCAATCCGCATGTACGCCGTGCGTTTGGTGCGCACATACTCATAGAAGCACTCTTGTGTCTTTCCCGGTACATCGACTATTAGTGCATCTACAAACAGCACTAGTAATGCCAAACACGCCACTAATTCATACACACGAGCAGCGACCATGGCCCTCCTTCTCTTTCTCTCTCCTTGTGATACGAAGCTAGCTCTTCCTCTCAGAAGTTGTTCAGAGAGAGAGAGAGACGCCAATTTCATGCAGACGACATAACGGTACGTGACCGGTATACTGGTTCAGTGCAAGCGGTGTTATACACAGCTGAAGCTATAAAAGCGAGGGAACAGTAATGTCTATAACGACCAACACATCAACATGCCTCAGTGTGAATTGCGAATTGCGCTTCATGTCTCGATTTCATTGACAATCATGAGAATACGCGGATCCACATGATGCGTTATAATATTTTGCTTACACCCGATTGAATGGGAAAGCTACGTTATTGCCCACGGGAACGACTAACTTTTCCATTTGCTCTGGTACAGAAACAATGCTTTCTGTTGTGATGAATGGGAAAAAATATTGTACCGCAGCTCGGTTCTTGGAGTGTATTTGTGGTGATAAATGGTGAACGTGGAAGCACAACAAATAAGGAGTGACCGCGGCGTTGGTTATTGAGCAAAATATCATGTATGACATTTTACAGTCGCTAATTATACTCTGTGTCGAGTAAACGTTCTTCCACTCCTTCATCCCCAATAAGTGCCGAAGCACTCGCCGACCATAGCTCATATATGTGAAGTCATACTCAGCTACATTCTATCCATTGGATTCTCAAATGATATTCATATCGAAGTCATTCATTAATCATTTACCTCTCTGCTTAAAGCAAGCACCAGACAATTTGCGCTCCACCTGCAATCCTTCCTTCTCAGCATGTAAGAGAACATTTTCTTCTTAAAGTTGCTCCAATGAGTCTTCCCCATCCAAAGCTATCGTTTCTACAATCTGCACTTCCATCTTCAAGTCCGTCAAGTCTTCATTGTTCTTGTACATGACCGAAAACTCTTTACGTGTCAGCTGCAGAGCGCAATCTACTTGGCTATTCTTTCCCAATAGTTGCTCATCCAACTTACTGATCTGCGCCATTTCATACTTCAAACATGCGACTCGACAAACAACATCTGTCAAGCACTACGAATTCTTTTTCCTTGAGCTACAATTCGACACATACACTTGCCACTTCACTCTTTCAACTCACTTCCGCATGGATCAATGCAAGCTAAAGTTCACTCATTTCTTTCATCATTCCCTGCTCTGCCTTCACGTGAGAGTCGACATATGCTTCATAAGTACCTCGCATTTGATGACTTTACTCCATATATTGACTGTACTTTGACTCTAAGTTAATCACTTCCTCCTGCTTCACCAGTAGATAGATCCCATCTTCTTCTGTCTGCATCCACACAGCTTCCATCTCTCTCGTACACAAGGATGTTTCTCACCTTACGCTCAGCGTTTACAGCGATATGGAGATTGTTCAATTCTTTTCGAGCTCAACCAATGTAAGAACGAGCTGTTCATGGCTAATCGACAACTTGTGAGCTGTAAACTCGGCATCAATTGCTTCATTCTGATAAACAGTGATCACTAGTACTTGCAGTGATGACCATTTTACAACGCTGTCGATCAGTCGCCGTGCACGATTCAATCTTTCCTATTGACTCTCGTATCCCGTTTCCATCTATTGGAGATTTCCATATCCACATACTGCAATGAGTTATATGTATGTCTTGCAAAATACTCGTTCTCCGGTATCAACTGCGTTTCTGACATCACCCATCTTCAGAACGGCTTCGAGATGGAGAGATCGAAGTAGACGTAGTATATCGCTGAGCAGTCAAGATATGGAGTCGTGGACCACGAACACGATTCTTCTTCATGTCAATTTGGCGTTTGATATCAGCAAAACGCCTGCGATTGGTATTCAGAGAAAGCTGTTCCAAGTTGTGAAAATCCACATCCAGTTCAGCTGTAGTTACTGACGTGGTCAGCATCGTTTTGCATGACTCTACCACTGCTGACTGGGGAGTGTTTATCTTTGATGAAGGTTGGGTGAGCATACGAGTTTTTGCATCAACTTTTTCGGTTTTTTGTTGTAAACTTGCCGACTGGTCTTGCATCGCCAACATGCGCATTGTCTTCCCCACTTGATATTCTAGTCTATACTTGCTCAGTAATCGCGAGCGATATGCCTTGGTTTTTTCTGGCTTATCACGTGCGTCCATTTCCTGACGATACCACTCCAGTTGCTGCGGATACTTATTCGTTACCTTCAGCGCCTTGCACCGTTTGCGACTTGTATGACCTCGAAACAAGCGCTGGATTTTGATTGCAGGCGACTGCTGGATTCCCTTCAGCCACGCCTTCTGCCGTTTGAAATCTTGAAACACTATGCGTGTCGTCAGTCCACGCCAAATCGACTGGATTCGACTCACCAGTTCATGTTCGCGCATCAACATTCGTTTCGTGATCTCAATCAGGTTTTGCTCTACCTTGATCAGCGGTGGTCGTCCTCCAGAGCGACGCACAAATTCACGATAGTTCCAGAACAAAATGTTACGCTCTCCAGGGTTATCGTACCAAAACACTGGTGGTTGGTCTGGTCTTGCCGTCAATGCGTAGCTGAGAATACTAGGATGCATTGTCTTGATCAGCAGCAAGCAGCGTTCAATAATTGTTCGACGACGAGCTTGCATACCTCGGATACGCGTCTGTATCTGCGTCGCCGAACGATTGATCTTGAGAATGTATCGCTCGCGTTCCACTTTTCGACGTTGAAACTCCAGTCGACCAAGAAACCCGCGCGCGATCCGCTGAATCAATGCGGTCGCTGGAAGACGCTTCCGCTCAAACTCCTTAATAGCTCTTTGCTCCTCTTCGATCTTGTCCTGGAAACTCACGACTCCCGCACGAAGGTACTTGGTGCTGCCACAACCAGAACAGACTGGCAATTGCTCATATTCCTGCAGGCGCGTGACGTCTGGTTGGTCATCCTTGGGGCGTATACGGAGTACATTGACGAATGTGACGCTGTTACATCGAGAACACGTGAGATAGGGTGTCTTCATATTCATCTCAAACAATGCGTTGCGAGGTGGTGTTGAGGTTGCTGATTCTTCCGCGGACTGAGTGGATCCATCACCATTTGCACAAGTTGGAATGTCACTTGGAGAAGATCCATCGACTCTCTCATCACAACTTCCTCTTCCTGCATCTTCCCTCCACTCTGCACATTCCATTTGTGTCTTCGTGCATCACGACACTTGGAGACAACTATATCTGATACTTGTCGCTGAATGGTCGTTGACTTTGGCGTCCATTCACTAAACATTATATAACTGTCAAAAGTGTCAAGTTGGCACAGGAAGGATGGATGCAAACATGGGAATTCAACGTAAATGGATGTGCAAACTGCCTACAGCACATTCGTGACACATACATTCCTGTGACATACTCAATCATCCTCTGCAATGTCTTCTTCCATTTCGTCTTCGTCATTGTCGTCGCGCTGACTTGGACTAGCTCTTCGTCCAGATCCATATACGAAAGCCTCATACACAGGTACAGTGTGTATATGTACGCAAAGGGATGTACCTTTAGGTTTACGTTAAGGATATCAAGCTAACTACCAGCACTGTCAATGCTATGGAAATCCTGATCTATCATCCAGCTAATTTATTTTCGATCGATACAATTAGACCATCACACGATCCCTTGGTAACCTGCACGTCGACGGTTGGCTCCAAACCACAGAACTGTCGTCCCGCCAAGAATTGCACCAACGACACCACCAATAACGATCTGAACAATGGCAATACCCGTCCAACCCTGCTCTTCAGGCTGCTGTTGCTGCTGGCTCGTCACAATACTCACACTCGCGTTCTGTTGGTCCTCAAATGCTTTGATGTCTTTCTTAACGGGACCTTTCGCAATCAACGTATCTCCTGGCCATCTCGAGAAATCGCTCAATTCCAACCACCACGCTGGGTACCCAGGCATGAGCATCTCCTCTGGTTTTTCGCCGGTCGTAATATACCCATCTGTGAACTTACCCACTAGGTACCACGCAAACTCCCACCATTGTGTTACCACGTCTGAGGCAAACGCATTCTGGTGATCTTGCATGTATAAATCAATTTTTGTCACATTTGTCCAGTGGCGCACGTGGTCTTCAAGCTTTTCACGCAACGCAAACGCCATCGGCTGCAAGTCAGCGATCTTAGCGCGCACATCGACACTGATGGCGTTAAACCGCAGCAAACTCCAGTTGTGGACGAAATTGAACGCCCACCAGGCTGATTGCATCGTGAACTTGCTTTCTTTGCCAAGCAAATACGAGTCAGGTACACGATCCTGACGGCACGAGAACGGTACGTACACAGAGGAGTATGGAGTGCCCTGTGCGTACCACATCACACCACCAACGCTATCATGCAAATGACCGCGTGCCTGCATGACGAAGCTGTAGACGGTGCGATACATGGAGATAGATCGTTCCCAGCCTCCGAGAATACCTTTATTGCTGCCGCCATACCGCACAGGCGACCCGAATGGTCCTGCAGCAATGCCTTTTGTCATATCATACGGTGTGTCTTGATAGTAGTCACGTAAAATATTCATCACACGATCCACAGCCACCAGCTCATCCGGTTTAACGGAGAAAGGATAGGTCGGGTATTGTGTAAAAAGGCCCAAGCGGGAATCCAAGCGCATTGACGGCGCCAATAGGTCGAAAATGCGCCATATGCGTCTTCCGGTATATAGTGGTCTGATGGGGTTGATATCATGAAATCCATAGGCAGCCGTGAAGTCGATTGGACCCTGTGTGGCTTCATCCCACCAGCCCATCTCTTCGGCGAAGGAGACCACATTTGATGAAGCCATGAACGTATCGGTGTCATTGAGATCCATGACGCGGATCATGAAACCATTTGTGACGGCCGCAACGTGATCGTCGGGAACTCGCTGAGCGGCCCAGACTGCACTAGCATTGTTCTTCCCTGTCAGTACGTGGAATACCCAGGCCTCACCGTATCGATCGGCAATACCTAGCGCCTCAGCGGCGTTCACATAATCTGGCGCGTTGGGATCGCCGCTGTCTTCACTATAAAACCCGTACTCCACTGCGAGATCGCCCATGGTTTGCACGGCACAGCGCGCGGAGTCACAGCGTTCAAGCGCCACCTTGGAGAGTTCGGCGATGCCAAACAGGTTGTAGCCGTAGTCGACGTCTTTCGCCCAGCCAACAGTCTTGGCACCGCATGTGCTCTCGCCGATACTCAATTGCATCTCGTTCATAAGCCCATAGTCTTGGTCCCAGTATGCATACGTATTCCGCACCTGCGGAATATATCCAAGTGGTGTCATGATCGTCTCGTTCTCGTACTTGGGTGCATAGTGAGGTCCGCGCTCGGTGGCCACCAGTCGTGGATAGCCGCCAAAGAAGCTATACACGGCACGTTGAGCACCCGGTTTGTGAACCTGTGCAGGAACACGCACTAATCGGAGATCGGCAGCACCACCACCGGCATCGTCCGTGTGAGCGATGAGCGTCGAGCCATCTACTGTGGCGTTTCGTCCTACTGCGATCATCGTGCATGCTTCCGTGTATTCAATGATGGATCTAGCTCCAAATAGCAGCAGCAACAACCATGAGGCTGGTGAATTGAGGAACTTCATCTCTTTGCTTGCTTGGGTTTCCAGCTTTTGTCGTTATGTGTCCTAAGTTTCGTGCTCAATTGTGCCCGTTAAGTTTTGGGATATGTATGTGCATGAAAGAAACGGTGTGATGAACAAATAGAAAGATTGTAGTTGTATCTTTTTTTCTTTTCAATAAAAGTAGTATTAATTGGTGGACGACACAGCAATGCATGTTGCATTTCAGAACGTAGAGCCAATTGATTGGTGGAAACGACAGAAAAAGAAGCGATTCGAATGTTGAGTATTCTGGAGTTCAATAGCAAACTACGTGATTAGTGTAGATGGGAGCGATAGATATCTTTATTGCAGGCACTGTCTCTACGTTTTTTTTGTTCCTTCGATCCGCGACACAATGTACGCTAGTTTCTAGAGTGGCATTCGTCTGGCTATACACTACTCTGCACCATGCTCCACCAGACATTATCCAGCGTTTAACCTTTTTTTCCCCAGTGTACTATATGAAGTACATCTTCTTTTACTTGCTTATTTACCATATCTCACTCAAATCTACAAGATCTGACAAGTCTAAGATGGATATACACATGGCGATCTGCAATTCTTTGTCAATCAAAGATCACCACGAGACATCGTATATGTATATGAATGTTACTGTTAGTATACACCCTGAGTGCAATTAGTCGCTACTCGACTCGGATAATCCCCCTCCGTTAGATTCTAGTTCCAGTGCCCACATTTACATTTCTATAAAGACTATACACGAATACTCAGTACCTCAATCGACAACATCGCTCAAGTGCTGATGACGTATCGTACTACACCGCTCCTGTCCTTTACAACATCGTCTTCAGTATCATCGTCATCTCCAGCATCATTACATGAAGGCAGTGGATTACCTAGAGCATGCTGTGTGGACTTTATCTAAACCTCATAATGCAGGTTTAAAAGCCAGAGTCAGACTAGGCATCTCTGACATCTGGACTCGATGAGTCCAGGAAAGTAGATGTTCATTCTTGAGAAAGATGCTTCTAGCAGCGTTGACATCTCTGTCAGTGAGAACACTCCAAGACTTTCTGATATCAAACATCTTGTGGAGAAGTTGCTTCTGTTCCTTTGTTGGATACAATCTCACTTTCAAGATGCTGTTTGGACTTGGTTTATCTATCTTGCATCATTTGATCCTTTCCAAGTCTCGGAGATCAGAGTCTTCTGAGCATTCCTGCCTTCCTTCCATTTCTTCTCACAACAAAGACGATAACATGAGACGAGAGGTATTCTCTTGCTTTCATGTCTTGATAAAGTTGTTGGTCACTGTGATCCACGTTTTGGATGCTATGCTCTTTGCATATTTGTGCGAGGAGTCCGTACTCAAATCGGTCTTAGACGGTAACCACAATCCTCGAGATCTGCTTTTTACGTGCCATTTCTACCAGTCTGGGCAGTCCTGACTTGCTGTCCTTGATACCGGAACCAATGTCGATCTCCTCGGGCATGTACTGTCATCGCCTTTCGTTCTTTCTTGAAAAGAAGGATGGTGGATAAAAGATCTCATCGTGAAGAATTGAAAACAAGTTTCTATCCCACCGGTGGGAGAAATGGGGGAATAAAGGTTAAAAACGACGTGACCAACGTCGTGCACACAGCATTTCAGCACTTAATGGGTATCTGGACGTCGTACAGTACCTAGTGAAGCACAAAGGAGAAGAGCGTTCCTAGACCAAATCCCGCCCATGCCAGTCATCCGGAAAAACCTTTGATGGATAATAGGTTCTAGGCAAGCTGCTTTGCCCTGCTACTAGTACTTCGTTCTTTATTTGCGAGTTGTGTGGCCTCAGATTGATCCCAGTATGTCGAATTGAAAACACACATCAGAAGGTATGATCACAGCTGTTTCCTTTGATTTTATCATTATCAAAAATACGATGATTCACATGTCACTTCATCAGGGAGAATATCAGCATCTTCACGTCGCAAACCTACCACAAACGACAAATTGAGCGATCCTAGCGACTCATGACTGCATCTACGGGGATCGAAAAATAGGTTGTATGTGCTGAAAAAGCGATGGCAGACCGAGATAGAATATCTCTAGTAGCGCCTCTCCTCCTACCTGACTACACCCTTTTGAGATCCAAGCACTCAAGCAAAGAGGTGGAAAGCGAGATGAGAAGGAGGAAGACTGGGCTGTGTATCGGCATTTCACTTAAGTACGAAGCGTTTTCCCTAGTATATCAGTCCCTAATAATCCCTCGTGAAGTTAAAATTAGGTACATATTCTGTGGTTGCAGGCGATAGGATAAATGAGAGCGAGTGGATGGGCAAAAGCTTGCCAAAATCGGATCATAAATAAGGCTAAGGCTTTCGGTATTGTAGAGGCTGGAATAGTTGATTTGCACAGATATGTTATATCATGTATGGCTTGATCACAGTCAAAATGCTGGTCGGGCTCCATGTATTCAACGCACATTACTCCTAACTGGTTTCAGTTTCGAACCCAATAACTTGAATTAAAAAATAAATACCTACTTGTTAATAAATTTAAAAACATCTAAAATCACTTTACGCTAGCCATTGAGGCCGCACGTTCACATCACATGGAGCCAACGCGCTGGCGCACGTCAGCTCACGGATGGACGGAAGCTTGAAGCCGCTCGTAACCTTCCGTGTGGGGGAAATGACAGGGATATTGAACAGCGAGCTACTGCTGGTAGTAGTAGCAGCTCTGACAAAAAGATCCAACGCTGGCGCTTCCAACATTTGAGGCATTGGAGACTGACTTGGGCTTTCCATAGTCACACCAACCTGAGCTTCCACTGGTGTCACTACAGGAGCAGGAGAGCTTACGCGCTCTGGAGAAGCTTCTGGCTTTGGCAAAATTGGTTTACACTTTTCACTGGCGATCCAGTATCCTTGAAGAGTTGGTCGCTTCAACTCTTGCTCATCGCTGCTCGAAGTTGCCGCTCGCTTTCTGGACTTTTTGCTTTGACGCTTGACCAAAGACATCTCATTGTAGTTATCACGAGTAAAGTGTTCACGGCTGTAAGTGGGGAATTGAGACCGTGCCTTGCTCCATTTACGGAAGCCAAAGTAGTTGAGTTGGCGTTGGAAGCTCGCAAAGTTCTTGTTCTTGAAGTATCGTGGTAGAACCTGGTTCGTCAACGCTTCTTTGTCCAGGATCTCGAATGCTATTCCGTCGGCTGACCAGCGGATGATCTTGGGGTTCTCTCGACGAAGCATCTGATGCAGATGCAGCAAGAACGGCGCTACCCAGCCACGCTTCAATGGGTCGGCATCACTATCGCTGCTGCTTGTGGTGCTTTCTGTAGAGGAAAGCGCAGGCGATGGCGGGCACACAATAGTGGACGCTGGTTCGGCTGTGTTGTTTTGGCTCAAAATGTCTTGAACGTTCATCGATGAAGAAGTTGATGTAGATGATTCGTAGCCTGGAAATTTGGGAATGGGCATCTGGCTTCGTTATTTCCTGTCGTTTGTGATCTCTTGGCGTGTTGTTCCGCCTCCGAAGGATTGCTGTAGGAGTGAGCAGGAGGAAAAGAACAACTGAAGGTTGGCCGACAGCAGACGAGATTCAATTTCGCACACAAAGGAAAAAGAAAAACTATGGAGATTCACTATGCTGACCATGCTCATCCTTTTTCCACGCACTGACGTTTCTCACCACCGAGATTCATGTTGTGCTGTTAATATCGTAAAATGAATAATAAACCCATTTCATGAATCTGACGCACATCTAAGGGATGGGGCTACAGATTCAGCCAATCAAGACAAAGATGCGGTGATTCCCCGCCCATAAAAAAAGAACCTTTCAACCTGTGAAAATTTATACTTTAAAACTTTATATTTTGAATCTTCCTGTGCCGAATCTTGGGTGGTAGATTTGGAACCAATCATCGGCTTCTGGAGGAAAGTTGGATGGATCTATAATTATTGCGTTGATTGTGATACCCAAGTTGAAGTGTAAAAAAAGCAGGAAGAGTCGTAGAAGAGTAGTGAGCAAGATGCAGATGCGCTTTCTCTTAGGTAAGTATAATCTCTGACCTCATGCGGTGAAAGTTTTCATGAACTATACGATGACTATCGGTATTTGAATCTTCTCGGATTGACTAATTTTTTGGATGTTGTTTGTTCTGCTTCTTTGTTTTTCTCCGTTTCTCTGGAAAGGGAATCTCACGAGCTGTGTATCCATGGTGCTACTCTTTGTGGCGTGCTGTTCATCCAAATGGGCGCATGATAATGTCAACTCTGTGGACATGGGGCTCTGGTATTTTTCAGTATGGAGCACGAAAGAATACATTAGACTGCGCGCAAGCGTAAATTTCCTTTAATCGGTTGGTATGTAGGGCACAGGAGTGCAATACAAGCTGATCAATGCCGGACTGACTATAGAGGACGGAACCACGTATAACGTCGCAACCACGAGCCATAGACAGTATTGGTACGTGGAAATTTTGCGTAGCGCACTGATAGATGACTCCGATGGTGGCAACATTTTTAACATCATGGATCACAGCGCCGTGTCGAAGGTTGCTTCCACTGATCCATGGTGTCAAACCAATGCTGCTGTCACTCGTGGGCTTATAATAGTGGCGCTCATGGCTGCCATATCAAGCTTCATCGTGGGTATGATGGTTACGTTCAATATTAAAACACCAACATGGGATGGTGAAGGAAAAGAAGCGACGCTGGTACCAGCCGTTGTATGTTCCCTCGTGCAAGTGCTCTGTTTGCTTTCTGCAGTGATTGCATGGCAACAAATGGTCCATTATGCCGATGCAAAATGCCGTACCACTATGAACGTTCCCGACTTTACTTGCATTTCGTCTGGTTCCGCTCATATACTTGCCATCGTCGATAGTCCTTTTGCAGCAGTCACGTATTGGTTTTGGCGTTTGTCCCACTCATATTATGTGTGTGCTTGCAATTTCCTCATATATTACTCCACAGCTGTTTTTGTGTTCATTACTATCACCTACTTACTCGTAGGAAGCTAAGAAGTGGTGTACGATCGCCAATGGGTTTACGCTCGCCGCAAAAACTGGTAGAAACATAATAGAAATATGAAAAGTCAGTCTACGTGCTTTTTGCCCCTGACATCCTGTACCAACTGCAGATAATGTAGATGAAATACTGTCCAGTATCGCGAACAAGATCGACATTGATGCCATTGGCTCAGACGGACGCAACGCACTGCATTGGGCGTGTACGCTACATCGAACAAGTATTTGCCATATACTACTGAAGAAAGGAGCATCTTTGAGCAAGAAAGATGTAAGAAGTACACTTACTGCAACATTAGACTTCTTAAAGTAGTTCTAATTGTTGTATGCTCACTCTACACGAGTGGATCAGCGAGATGGGTGGACTCCCATTCATTGGGCCAGTCGAGTGGGTAACCTAGATATTGTGAGGCTCCTCGCGAAGCATGGTGCAAACTTGAATATTAAAGATCGCTGGGGAACGACACCGTTGATGTTGACGGTTGTTGGCGAGAATAGAGAAGCTGCCGAGACCCTGATTGAATTAGGCGCCGATGTTAATGCTCGAAATGTAAGAAGCAATATAACTAGCCATGAAAAGGGATACTGAACTGGCTGTAATGCATAGGTTTTTGGGCAAACTCCATTGATGCTCTGTATTGAAGCTGGGACTCATTTGCACCAGCTTGGAATGGTATTTTTGACAGCAGGTGCAGATCTTTCGCTGCAAGACGTAAGTAGCATACCTTCGCAGTGTTTATGTCTCATTTTGCTGATAATACCATCATTCATACGTTTTCTAGGCGCAAGGCATGACGTCTTTGCATTATGCTGCCTGTAATGGCAGCGTCAACCTTCTCCTGAACATGCTGCAGCTCTGTGATGCTGAGCTCGTGGAGAAACCCAATAAAGTAAGGAAATAGCCATCCCACCATAGCAGTACTCTTAATGTATTGAGTGCGTAATTAATGTGTATATGTTTTGTTTTAGTACGGAGAAACGATATTACAACTGGCAAAACTAAAGCAAACAAAAGTTTTGGCTCTCCTTCAAGATTGGCAATCCGGCGCCCCAATGGTTGCATCACATGAAGATGTCAGTAGCTCAGAAGATGACGACGACACTGAAGACACAGAAAACGATGACAGTGATGAAGATGATGATTGATTTCATGGCAGCAAAAAAATATCGGAGCAGAGAAAAGATAGTACAACACTCGAAAAAATTATCTATGGATTGATCTTTCACACTTATGTGAGCTTTTCTAGAAGCAGTTTAGTACCTTTCTGCGAATCTGTTACTTTCTTCAGACTGCTCATCTGCGATTTCAACGCGGTAGAAATAGTTTTTTTCGCGTTCTTACTCGTGTGTTCTGATTCAACGAAGGCCAGCAGAACAAAACATCCGCGATTGCTCGAAGCCCATGTTGGTAGTTGATCTTTTACTGCTTTTAATAAAGCAGCACCAAATGTGGTTTCTTTGATGACACGCTGTAACGTGACGTGGGCGATAGCATCGGAATGCATTGGCTCCTCGTCCTCTTCTGTAGGCTCCGCTTGAACAGCCTCAATTAAGCTCTCTTCAATTTCCTTGCTCGAACTACGTTTCAGGACTTCCACATATACATTACGACCTTCCTTCGAGCGCATCATAGCAACCGCATTCGCACAGCACACTTCTTCTAGTTTTGGTAACAGACCCTTCATCAATTCATCGTTACGAGACTTTGGATCCTTCCGGTAATTCACAATCAGCTGTGTTGGATCTTCAGGAGAAGGAACCATTGGAGGTGCAAGGAGATCTATATCATCGGGCGAGAGGTACTTCTTGTTTAAAGGACTAAGGAGTTGCAACAGCACTTTACTTCCGTTCGGATGCATTGCTACGGTAAACCATTTGTCGTTGAGCTCTGCGAGAATGGACTTTTGCACGAAAATCGTATCATCCATTACATCCAGGATCCGCATGATCACCAAGTATCCACTGGGATGGTTACAAGCTTCTAAAGCCTTATCTTTCAAGCACTTGACGATACGCTTTCGGTCTTTTGGAGAGCCCATGGAAAGGCATTTGTTGACCACGCGAGCGCCATTTCTGGTCGCCAACAGCGCGAGCGAGGCATCACGAACGTTTGTGATCATCTGCATGACATCATCATGCTCAGCATGCGACATATATTCCCACAATAAGGTCTGCACAAATGCCAAACCTAGCAATTGCTTGTCCACCATACGATTCAAGATGCTGGAGAGATTCTTGAGGATTTCATTCTTCTTTTGTGGGTTGGCTGCGAGAATGTCGCTTAAATTCTTCTTGTTTTCCGACTTAAAGTAGGCAAACTCCTTGCCGTAGAATTCCAACTTCAAGCCGGAAAGTTGTGAAGGCTGCAAGTGCTCCTGGGCGTATTCCAGCACGTTTGCAGCGATGTTGTGTGTTCCAATCTGAACGACCTTACCAGTCATTTGCTTCACAATAGTTGCACGATCTTGTGCGTTGCCATATTTGATCATTTTCTGCACGAGGAAGCATCCATACTGCATTTTAGACAACTCAGTAATGTGATCCTTTAGTTCCAAGATTGTTTGCGTGCGGTGATCGGGTTTGCCATACTTGAGCAACGCCTGGATGACACGTGACGCATCATGCTTCGCAGCGACGTCGTATATCTTCCCCTTGACCAATCCGAAGAGCTCTTCAACCAATGCTGCACGCTTGGCCTTTTCCACGTCGCGTTCACGAATGATATTCCAGATCTGTTTCGCGCGCGTTACCATTTCGTAGTGTGGACGGTGCATTGCTCGCTGCTTTTTGGAAAATTTCTGGTCCATAAATGACTTCTTCGAGTTCATCTCTGCGGTTGATGCAGTCCGCTTTTTCGCATTGAAGCCATTACCAGCGTTGTGCCCATGGTTCCCAACGCTTGCTCCTTGTTTGTTGTTACCAGCCATTCCGATGCCTCTTCGTCACGCCCAATGTGGATCTAAACGACTGACTTTGTCCTTTCAGATTATTTGTGCTCCTGTTCCCGCCACCAGTCAAACTCGCGACTACAACCCCGCATTATACAATATTTAGTATTAGTCATACTATTTATTTTTAATTACTCTAATTTATGTATTAATACATGTGAATGATCCTCTAATAGTCAATATTGCACCTCATCAAACGAGGAGTGTTGGTCGCTAGAAGTGCTGAATTAGATGTCAGTCGTAATGAAGCTTGCTGCTGGACGCGACGGTGATGTAGTGTTGTAGATCGTTCTATAATGCTTCTGTGTGAAGGCTAATGGATCCCAGAGGTAGAGCAGAGGACGGAAATAAAGAAACTTTTGTGTCGCCGAGCAAACTGTCGATAAAAGAACTCTTGCTGGTGATCTGACTGAGGACAGAGATGGATGAGTTATCAAGCAGCTTCTCTAGCGCATATTCAAGCAAGGATATCGTATAGGCCTTTCTAGGAGAGATAGATGCGGATTTGGTTAATGGATTGATGGTGCGGAATGGGTGGAAAACTCAGTTGTGTTGGTGGTACACTATCGTTGTGGTGATCTGATGCGCTTTCCGTGTGCGCGGCTCGACTGGGACCGGTACTGCTGTCTAACTAGCTAAAAACGCAAGTGACTAGACAACGCGACTATGATTACCTGGGTCTATTGGTGATGAGAAGAAGAGACGTTTTTCTGGTGATCTCGATGATGTCAATTGCGTCGATATTCGACCTGGTCTGTTATCTTGATTGTCATAATCTTTCTGGCGGATCGAGAGATGCACAGCAGAAGGATGTAGTTTCTGTCACTCATGGATATACTGCTATCGATGGACATCAGTGCAGCTCAATGTATCAGAAACAGCGTGAATGTCGCCCAAATTATTGTCCATACTGCCGCATATCTGAGCTAATGGATAAGCGTGGCTTAGAGTGTACAAATTCCTGTTCACGTTGGCGTGGATTCGGTCATTATCTCGTGATAGGCCATTGGATTATGAAGCATGCATATATGCCAGTCACACTATGTTCCTCTACAAGATGCAACCAAGAATTATGGTCAAGTACAGATCACATATTCGTGGTGCATTCACCTACATTACCGTTGTGAATAGAATATGGGAAACCTGTGGTGATGCTATTATGAACTCGGACCACCAAGATGAGCAAAAACACGAAGAGCGAAATCGCTGTCAATTCAGTATTGAACTGGTTTTGGTCGATGCTATATTGTACAAGCTAATATTATGCATAGTGGTCGTCACTCAAGTCCATTCTTGAAGTTTTTACGACTGAAACAGAAATGGCTTGATATTGAGAGCTGCTACGTTCATATTGATTACCGTCTATGTTCGTTGAGACCTGCTAGTTTCAGAACGCTCTCGCTTGAAATGTTCTATCGTGATGATTATTGAGAGGAGGGTTAAAGCTGACGTATCTGTGCTGCATTGGAACTATACTTTACTATATGAACAGTCGCGGCTTTTCACTGGGAGAATAGGAACCCAGTGTGGACATCTTCTTGACTCGTGATCAACCACAAGTGCTATCTATCGAAAGCAGCATGTGTGCATTATTTTACGATTACAATGTGCAACTCCCATCAAACCATCGCCAAATCTGCTCGGTATGGGGCGAATCAGTTCCGGTTCTTGCAGTTGGATTGGACAACAAGGAGGCGCATTTTTTCACAGATGAGGTCAGTAGGAGTTCCATGTATCAATCTTGCTTTGAGAAATGTATTGTAATGCAGTGATAATCAAATATGCAGGGTGAGAAAATACCGGGGGCTGAAGTATATTCCCGCGGAGCAGATATTGTGGCAATGGCATGGCAGCCACGAGGAGGGGCTCTGGCTGTGGGTTGGAGTGATGGTATGTGGTGCATGCCGTATAATGAAGATACGAGAGATGGGCTAAGAGCTCATCTGTGCGTTGATAGGAATGGTTTCGTTATGGGTTTATAAAGAGAGTTTAGCTCGGGAGGTGAATTCCCCACATTCTGGTCGTGTGGGTCTGCTAAGATGGGCGCCTACCGGAAATCGTCTTATCTCAGCTGATGAGAACGGTGTCTTTGCAGTATGGAAGGTTGATAATCGATGCCAGCTATCTCTTAGTACACAGTATACACGTCAAGGTAGCATTACGCATTGTGCGTTCGCCACAAGTGCGCCGAAGAGAGATAAATCCAAAAGCAGGTAAGACGATGCATATCTCTTTCTTTATTTGTACTCTATCCTTCTTGACTTGTCTCATCGTGCTCCTTGTATAGCGATTCTTTCGCTCAACAAGCGTGCCCTCAGTTTTTCTTCGGCGGAGAGATTGGATCTGTTCACTATGCAGATGACTTGGGACATATATCAGATATACATGTTCTGAATCATGCCATTGATTCAATGATGTTTTACGAAGAGCAAAATCGGCTGATTGTGATCACACGAGCCCTACAACTCGTTGTGTTCCAAGTTAGTGTTACAGACGGAACGGTAAAGCCTGTTGTGAAGGTGAAACTTAGTGTCGCTGGAGATGGCAGTCTTCATGAAACGAAATGGGCAGGCCCTGGTCTTTTGGCCATCGCATCGGGAGAACCACTCGTTCGATTTTGGAATATCCAGGCAGAGGAGAACAGCGTGCTAACATTACCAAAGTCTGGAACGCTCACGTATCAAGTGAATAGTATCGACTTTTCACCGCGCAAACGTATCATAGTTGCAGGAACTGCCCAAGGACTCATCTTCTTTTGGAGATGCACTTCTATTGTGGATAATAGCCATGGCGGATCGCCGATAACCTCATACCGTTGGGATCTTATATATTCGACTGAAGTAGGTCGTGCTATTACTCGAATTGGCTGGAGTAATGTCTATTCGACTCTGTATGCGAATACTGCTGACGGTGTCGTTGTCCTTCATGAAGGAAACATGCAAAGAGTTCTGTGTGGAGACACTGCCATCATTCAGACTCGGCCAATGACGGTATCCATCGAGAAATTTCGTGATGGAACTATTACGCAGTCCACGTTGGACTCATCACTCCGTGTAAAAGGACTTTCCCATGATGGAGTATCGGTTGTTATTTGGAACGGTTCAAAAGCAGAAGTGTACGAAATGAAAGACAACGAAACCAAGCGTCTCAGCCAGTTTAAGTGCTTATCCAACTCTATGGTTCTTCGTGGTGATTCCATATATCGTACCAGCGGTAACCACGTTGAGATTTGCAACATGCAAGGCGTGGTAAAGAATACCATTTCCTTTACAGAAGCCGAGGGGAAACCAGCGCTGCTATCGTTGCAAAACAAATTTCTCGCTGTTGGAACGGATTGTGGGTTAGTCCGTGTGTTTGATTTATCTCGGCGCGATCCAAAAGCCATTGGTAGCATGGGAAATTTTCTGGAATCATATGGAGATGAAACGAAGAATTTTATGATGCGTGCGATTTGTGTAAATACGGATGGAACACGAGTCGGTATTCTTGCCGAACGACTTGAGGGGGCATTGAAAGTTCGGATACCAGTCAACAAATTGTTTCTCTTTCAAACGGATCTCAATATTTTTCAGCAATACGATTTCGGGATGCATCGTTATCCTAATTCCATTTTCTTTGATCCCCAGGAGCCACGTTTGCTCGCCTGTGAGACAACCAAAGACAAACAAGATACCTCATCGGCTGTAGGGACATCCTCTGGGATGCGTGAACCCCAATCCGATGATTTAAGCAGTGCAGCAGGCGCCAATACTAGAGGAAATGCGGTTACTGACAAAGAGATTACGATCCTGTTTGCATCAAACGATCATGGTTTGCTGATGCAAGATAGTTTCGATATGGAGTTAAAGTACAGTGCCTTGCTTGGCATTCAAGTGCCACGAATCTACCTCATCGCTCAGATAAAAAATAGGAATAGTAATGACCCAACAATTACTGCCCAGAATAGTAGCTCGAATATCGACAGCTTTTCCAAAAGTTCAGCCGCTTCTGGTAGTGACACGGTCAGCTATTTACGCACCAAGATAATGCGTGACTTTATCGGGCTCGACAAAGTAAATGACACGGCACGACAGGCGCTCATCGATTTCTGCTATTACATGACTATTGGCAATATGGATGAAGCATATCGATCTGTAAAACTTATCGAAAATCCGTCCGTGTGGGAGAATATGGCGCGGATGTGTGTGAAGACAAAACGTTTGGATGTCGCAGAAGTTTGCTTAGGCAATATGGGACATGCTCGTGGTGCTGCAGCGGTGCAGGAGGTAAAGAAGGAACCTCAACTTGAGGTCCCAATCGCCACGGTAGCGATTCAACTGGGCCTGCGTGATGATGCAGCACGTTTATATCGAGAATGTGGGCGATATGACTTACTAAACAAGTTATACCAAGCGAGTGGATTTTGGCAAAAAGCCGTAGATGTTGCAGAGAAGCGTGATCGTATTCACTTAAAGACGACGCATTATGCGCTTGCTCAGCATTATGAGGAGATGGGTGAGATTAAAGAAGCAATGGAAGCATACGAGGATGCGGGTACGCACCAAAAGGATATTCCGCGTATGCTTTTTAAGTTGGGGAAGCTTGATTTGTTGCAGAAGTACATCTCAACGTCTAAAGATCGTGATCTAATGATATGGTGGGCTCAGTTCCAGGAAAGTCAAGGTAATTTTGACTACGCGATTGAGAACTACGAAAAGGCGAAAGATTATTTGTCTATCGTTCGCGTCTTATGCTTTAAAAAAGATTTTCTTGGAGCAGCGAAAGTGGTCAAATCCAGCGGTAATCGTGCGGCGGCGTATCATTTGGCGAGGCAATTTGAAGCTCATGACGATATTCAAAGTGCCATTCATTTCTTTGCCACCGGTGGATGCTACAACCATGCTATTCGCTTAGCGAAGGAACATCGCATGGACTCAGATTTGATGAGCTTTGCACTGTTGAGCAAGCCTAGCGATATGTTGGAGTGTGCAGCATATTTTGAAGAGCGGCATGAGATGGAAAAAGCGGTTCAACTTTATCAAAAAGGAGGCAATGTTGCGAAAGCCTTGGACTTATGCTTCCAAGCGCAATTGTTTGAGGAATTGCATCATCTGACAGATGAACTCGGTTCAAGCAATACGTCACCGGCAATCTTAAAGAAATGCGCCGATTTCTTCATTGCCAATGGTCATTATGCTAAGGCTGTGCATCTATGCTTGATTGGTAATCGTATTGCCGAAGCGTTGGATGTGTGTATGCAACATAGTGTCAAGGTCACGGAAGAAATGGCTGAGAAAATGACCCTACCAAAGGACGACAAAGACTCTGGCACTAGCGACAAAATGCAACAGAAAAGGCGAACGGACATATTACTCAAGCTGGCAAAGTGCTGCAAGCAGCAAGGATCTTACCATCTCGCCACTAAAAAATACACTCAGGCTGGTGACAAATTAAAAGCCATGAAATGTCTACTCAAGTCGGGTGACACTGAGAAAGTAGTATTTTTTGCCAATGTGTCTCGCAATAATGAGATTTTCATCCTTGCCGCCAATTATTTGCAAAATCTCGACTGGCGCAATGACTCGGATATCATGAAAAACATTGTTGGATTTTATTCGAAGGCACGAGCGTTTGAACAGTTGGCCGGTTTTTACAATGCTTGTGCACAGGTGGAGATTGAAGAATATCGAGATTATGAGAAAGCGGTCGGAGCGCTTCAAGAGGCGATTAAAGTACTTTCTAAGTCCCGAGCCGAGACGAAAGATCATATGATAAAGACATACGAGACACGAATCCTCTTGATTGAGCAATTTATCATGGCGCGACAGCAAATGAAGCACAATCCGACAGAAATGGAGCATATTGTGCTGAAATTGCTGGAAGAACCCGGAATTGAGGAAGCAATTCGAGTTGGCGATGCATACGGGATGCTAGTGGAGGCATATTACCACATGGGGGACTTGAGGAAAAGCGTCGAGGTAATGGAAACAATGAAAAAAAAGGGGTTGATGGTGAAGACGTATATTGATGCACGTCTCATGCACGACGTGCATCAGAGACTGGGTATGGCTGGCGACGCTGCGTCGGAAAGGCGTGGGAAGGCTATGCAACGCGAACACAAAATGGGCAATGAAGATGACGAAGATGACGACAGACACGATGGTCAAATGGGTCCTGGATCTGGACGTGGAGCTAGTCCAAGTCAGCGCGACGACAATGACGAAGACGAAATGGAAGAAGACATTGCAGAGGATGATTGAGTATGTCACAGGAATGTATGTGTCACGAATGTGCTGTAGGCAGTTTGCACATCCATTTACGTTGAATTCCCATGTTTGCATCCATCCTTCCTGTGCCAACTTGACACTTTTGACAGTTATATAATGTTTAGTGAATGGACGCCAAAGTCAACGACCATTCAGCGACAAGTATCAGATATAGTTGTCTCCAAGTGTCGTGATGCACGAAGACACAAATGGAATGTGCAGAGTGGAGGGAAGATGCAGGAAGAGGAAGTTGTGATGAGAGAGTCGATGGATCTTCTCCAAGTGACATTCCAACTTGTGCAAATGGTGATGGATCCACTCAGTCCGCGGAAGAATCAGCAACCTCAACACCACCTCGCAACGCATTGTTTGAGATGAATATGAAGACACCCTATCTCACGTGTTCTCGATGTAACAGCGTCACATTCGTCAATGTACTCCGTATACGCCCCAAGGATGACCAACCAGACGTCACGCGCCTGCAGGAATATGAGCAATTGCCAGTCTGTTCTGGTTGTGGCAGCACCAAGTACCTTCGTGCGGGAGTCGTGAGTTTCCAGGACAAGATCGAAGAGGAGCAAAGAGCTATTAAGGAGTTTGAGCGGAAGCGTCTTCCAGCGACCGCATTGATTCAGCGGATCGCGCGCGGGTTTCTTGGTCGACTGGAGTTTCAACGTCGAAAAGTGGAACGCGAGCGATACATTCTCAAGATCAATCGTTCGGCGACGCAGATACAGACGCGTATCCGAGGTATGCAAGCTCGTCGTCGAACAATTATTGAACGCTGCTTGCTGCTGATCAAGACAATGCATCCTAGTATTCTCAGCTACGCATTGACGGCAAGACCAGACCAACCACCAGTGTTTTGGTACGATAACCCTGGAGAGCGTAACATTTTGTTCTGGAACTATCGTGAATTTGTGCGTCGCTCTGGAGGACGACCACCGCTGATCAAGGTAGAGCAAAACCTGATTGAGATCACGAAACGAATGTTGATGCGCGAACATGAACTGGTGAGTCGAATCCAGTCGATTTGGCGTGGACTGACGACACGCATAGTGTTTCAAGATTTCAAACGGCAGAAGGCGTGGCTGAAGGGAATCCAGCAGTCGCCTGCAATCAAAATCCAGCGCTTGTTTCGAGGTCATACAAGTCGCAAACGGTGCAAGGCGCTGAAGGTAACGAATAAGTATCCGCAGCAACTGGAGTGGTATCGTCAGGAAATGGACGCACGTGATAAGCCAGAAAAAACCAAGGCATATCGCTCGCGATTACTGAGCAAGTATAGACTAGAATATCAAGTGGGGAAGACAATGCGCATGTTGGCGATGCAAGACCAGTCGGCAAGTTTACAACAAAAAACCGAAAAAGTTGATGCAAAAACTCGTATGCTCACCCAACCTTCATCAAAGATAAACACTCCCCAGTCAGCAGTGGTAGAGTCATGCAAAACGATGCTGACCACGTCAGTAACTACAGCTGAACTGGATGTGGATTTTCACAACTTGGAACAGCTTTCTCTGAATACCAATCGCAGGCGTTTTGCTGATATCAAACGCCAAATTGACATGAAGAAGAATCGTGTTCGTGGTCCAC